>CM040461.1:3016417-3029627 GCA_022758105.1 Pangasianodon gigas | reverse complement strand
ATAATGGCTGCTGGGTCCCTGGAGGACTAGTGGTTATGCCTCGGCGCTCTCACCTGCGCGGCACGGGTTCAATTCCCGGCCGGGGAAAAGACCCCAGCCACTGGGGTGGCACATGACAGTGCACTCTCAGTGCCGGTCCCAAGCCTGGATAAAATTGGGGAGGGTTGCGTCAGGAATCCGGCGTAAAAACTGTGCTAAATCAGATATGCGGACCAATGATCCACTGTGGCGACCCCTAATGGGAGCAGCCGAAAGAAGAAGAAGAAGAAAAATAATGGCTGCTCAGATAGCGTAATTAATTTCTGATTAATGACCAATAAAAGCAGTATTTATTGTCACACACACACAAGTACAAAACATATATATATCTATCTTCATATCCTAACTTGTTAAGAAGCAGAAAGAAATGATTTTTTGCAAACATCCTACCTGCCAAGTCGCACTATCATCAATCTGTTGGAAGAAATGAAAATTAAAATGAATTGAATTAATCAGCATGTGAATTAAATACAAATGCATCCACACGTTCTGTAGGCAGAAAGACTTCGGGGGAAAAAATGCCTCACATAGTGCAGGGGTTTTATTTGCATGCAGATTTGCGGTTATGCTAAACTGACCGCATCTACTAACGCAGCTGGCCACTAAAGCGACACTCCTCTTAGCAAACGAGGACTTTAACTGTGGTATAGTTGGACGTCTTAAAGCATATTATTCACAGAGAAACTACTAGAAAAGTGTGTAGGGGGAAAAGTGACTCACTGCATGTAGAGAGAATTGTCGTTACTCGGAAGAGTATTAATGTCTGAATATTAACAATAATGTTCATGTTAATAACATTTTTATTATTAATTATTAACATTATTCTGGGTGATATCAATATCGTGATATTATACACAATATGCTTTTCTGAGATGCTGTGATATATTTTTCATTACTTCTTTTATTTTTTGTTTTTTTCTTTTCTTTTAAATCGTTGTACTTAATTTTTAAAATTCAAATAAGTGTTTTTTTTCTCCTTTTCTCTGTTATTTTTACATATGGAAAAATGTAAAATAGATATCTTTTTAAACATTAAATAAAGTATCATCAAACATATGATATTTTTATCAATTATTTTATATTTTACTTTTTATTTAATGTAGTAATATGAACAGAGAAATATACTGTGTATAGTACTGATATGTATATAGTATATGTACTAATAATACTAGTAATATTTTTGTTGTACTACTTTTTTTTTTTTTTAAATATATATGAAAATGTTGGCACATGCCTAATTAATATAAACCTGTACATACATGATTTTTTATTTTTATTTTTTTAATGCTGCAGCTTGATTTCAATGTGATTTCAACTTAAATTCAATGGCTTGACTGTTTACTTTTGTGTGTGTGTGTGTGTGTGTGTGTGTGTATGCAGTGCACAGTACAGGTGAAGCTGGAACTGGGCCACCGCGCTCAGCTGCGGAAGAAGGCCACATCCGAAGGCTTCACACACGACTGGATGGTGTTCGTCCGAGGGCCGGAGAACAGCGACATCCAGCACTTTGTAGACAAAGTCATCTTCCGCCTGCACGACAGCTTCCCCAAGCCCAAGAGAGGTGCGTGTGTTCCCTCCCAACACGTCGTCACGTCTCACAGGACGTGTACAGGGCGCGTACATCTTTAAATTCAAGAATATTCCTTTTAACGTCATTGTGTTGAATACGAGGAGATGGAGAGCTGAATTCGTATAGAAAGGGGGTGTGGCTTCTGTCGGCCTGCTGTTCCTAATGAAAGGGGGCGTGGCCTCCAGTGCTGTAGCCAGACATTAATTTCAGGGGGGCGATAAAATGTTCTCTATAGCCACTGTGTGATCCTGAGTAATGCCCTGATTTGTTTTTGGATGAATAACAGATGCTCAAGTTCTACCATCAGCGATGATATTATTATTATTATTATTATTATTATTATTATTATTATTATTATTATTAACTTTCCTGTGTGTGAGCTGAAAAAACCCTTTATGACGGTTTCTCTAAAAATTCTTGAAATAACACAGTAATCCTAGAAAAAATATGAAATAAAATTCCATCCCTTCATTTGTAATACACTGAGGTCCAAACAGTGCAGGACTGGCAGCACATTTGATCTCTACTTTTATATCCTGATGTCTAATTTGGATTTAGTTTTAGTCCTTGTTTTTTGCTGAAGATAAATAATCATTTTAGTCATTATATGGGTAGTGTAGTATGGATAGTGCTATGTAGTAAATGGAGTAGTATGGTTAATGATGTAGTATTGTAGACAGTGTAGTATGGATAGAGTTATATAGTAAATGGAGTAGTATGGTTAATGGTGTAGTATTGTAGATAGTATTGTAGACAGTGTAGTATGGATAGTGTTATATAGTAAATATAGTAGTATGGTTAATGGTGTAGTATGGTAGATAGTATTGTAGACAGTGTAGTATGGATAGTGTTGTACAGTAAACAGAGTAGTATGTTTAGTGGTGCAGTATGGTATAGAGTATTGTAGACAGTGTAGTATGGGTAATGTTATTGAGTAAATGGAGTAGTATGGTTGATGGTGAAGTATTGTAGACAGTGTAGTGTTGTACAGTAAATAGTAGTATGGTTGGTGGTGCAGTACAGTATGTTGTGTAGTATGAATAGTGTTAGATTAAATGGAGTGATATGGTTGGTGGTGCAGTACAGTATGTAGTTTAGTATGGATAGTGTTATATAGTACATAGAGTAGTACAGTAGACTGTGTAGTGTGGATAGTGTAGTGTGGATAATGTTATACAGTAACATAGAGTAGTATGGTTGGTGTGTAATTCATTTTTGTGTATTATGGATAGTGTTATACAGTAAATAGTGTAGTATTATAGGTAGCGTAGTACACTAGATGGAGTTATACAATGAATAAAGTAATACAGTAGGTGGTGTAGTACACTACATAGTGTAGTATGGATAGATGAAAAACAACTGCGTAATTATAAACAGCTTTGTCTCTGGTGGCCTCCGATGCCTCAGAGCTAACAATGTTTATCTGTTTAGCAGTAGATGTGTTTGGGCAGTGCTGAATCATATCGAAACGACTCTGAATCATACTTAATTTTTTATCTTCCATCAGATAGTTGTTCACATGTGCAGCGTTTTTGAAAATTCCTGTAATAGACTGTTACATTTTCAGTACATATAATTAAACAGTGAGTTTACGATATTAAACACGAGCTGCTTCCGGAGATCTTTCATCTCATTGCCTTTAATGCTAGTCATAATGTCATGTACACACACACACACACACACACACACACATGCGTGTGCATTCACACACGCATTCATACACACACACGCATACATCTCTGTCAGACCTGAGTAGTGTGTGAATATTTGAGTCAGGTGTGTTAGATTAGGTTGTAACTAAACTCTGCAGGACAGATGAGTTTGGAGCCCCGGGGCAAAGGTGAGCTGTGTTGACCTATGAAATGGAGAACAGCAGACTGATTGTGTGTGTGTGTGTGTGTGTTTTGGTGTTGATTGCAGTGTGTAAGGAGCCTCCGTATAAAGTAGAAGAGTCAGGATATGCAGGATTTCTAATGCCTATAGAAGTCTACTTTAAAAACAAGGTGAGTGCACATGGTCTGGTTCTACTGCAGTCTCTCTCTCTCTCTCTCTCTCTCTCTCTCCTGCTTCCCCTCCCCCCCTCTCTCTCTGTCTGCCTCTTTCTGTCTCTCTCTCTCTCTCTCTCTTGCTCACCACACACACACACACACACACACACACACATCTGCTTCACACAGTTTCCCCTCCTTTCAGGGTCATAGGTTCTTCCTTTTGCCCACATATTGAAGTATTTTATCTCCAGCAGTGTGTATAGAGAGCTCATAGAGATGACAAGCATGCGTGCACACACACACACACACACACACACTCACACACAGAGTGTGTTTGAGCTGAGAGGCGAGATGGAAGTGGCTGATAAACTCTGCACTGGCCTGAAATACACTTCTACAGGCAACGTGTTCTATCCAGCGCTTCTTATCTGGTGCACTTCCTTCCGGACCATATCACTTACAGCGGCTTCATAAAGAGAACTTTATTAAAAAACTCCAGTCAGGTCCCTGTTTCCCTCGGACACGTATCAAAATGTGCCCTTCCTTCCAAACTTCCTTTCTGTCATCCTTCCGAACTTTCTTCTGAACTTCATCCCTTCCTTTCAAATTTTTGTCCTCCATCCAAACGTGCTCCCTTGCAAAACCGCCTCTCGTCCCTTTGTTCCAGATTTCCCTCCTTCTTGCTTCCAAACTTACTCCCTTCCATGCAAACACCCCTTATCCCTTTCTTCCAGATTTCCCTCCTTCCCTACTTCTAAACTTCCGTCCTCTTCCTTTCAAACTCTCCTACTTGCGTCCTTCCTTCATTCCTTTTACTTGACCCTTTTTCCAAAGTTTCCTACCTTACAAACTTCCTTAGTTCCTTCCAAATATCCCTCCTCCCTTTCTTCCAAACTCCCGTACTCAGTTCCATCCATACTTCTTTTCTCACTTTCTTCCATACTTCTTTCTGTCTTCCTTCTTTGTCCATTCCGAACTTTCTTCTGAACTTCCTCCCTTTCTTACAAATGTCTCTCCTCCCTTTCTTCCAGATTTCCATCTTCCCTTACTTCCAAACTTCCATTCACTCTTCCTTGTAAACTACTAAATTTGTTCCTTCTTTGCCCTTACCTCTTTTTTCCAAAACTTCCTTCCAAATGTCCCTCCTCCCTTCCTTCCAAATTCCCTTACTCTTTTTATTCCGATTTCTTTTCTCACTTCCTTCCATACTTCATTTCTCTCGTCCTTCCAAAACTTTCCAAACCTTCTTGATTCTGATGTTTCTTCTGAACTTCCTACTTTCCTTTCAAACTCCCCTCCTCCCATCTTTCTAAATTTCCTTCCTCCTGTTATCCTTTCAAACTTCCATCCTCTTTTTCTTCCTGCCTTCCAAACTTCCTTCCTTCCAGAACATCCCTCCTCCCATTCCAAAACTCCCTTACTCTTTCTCCTTCTGACCTTTCTCCTTTCTCTTTTCCTTCTAAACTTTCATCCTCCATTCTGTACTTTCTTTTGAACTTCCCATCTTCCTTTCAAATGCCTTTCCTCCTGCTCTTCCAAATTTTCCAGGTTTGAAATTTGTCCTTTGAAACTTTTTTTTTTTTGACCTTCCTCTGATCCTTCTAATCTTTCTTCCTTATTTCCAAACTCTAACCCTTCTTTGCAAAGTTCTTCCCTTCTGGGCTTCTGTCTTTCCTTTGTTCACTTTGGAATTCTGGAATTTTTGCATTCCACATTAACTTCCTTTCACACCTTCTTCCTCCATGGTTTTCCTTTCTTTTTTTTGTCCCCTACTTTCAGATATTTTTTGCTTTTTCAGACCTTAGATTAGTGAATCTTAGTTAGAATTTTTTTATCCATGTTTTATCTGTGTGTGTGTGTGTGTGTTTGAATTGTGTTGTAACCCTGAATATAAATCGCTGCAGGAGGAGCCGAAGAAGGTTCTCTTTAACTACGACCTCTTCCTGAACCTGGAGGGCAACCCGCCTGTCAATCACCTGCGCTGTGAGAAACTCACCTTCAACAACCCGACCCGAGACTTCCGCAAGAAACTGGTCAGAGCTGGAGGAGTGAGTGAAGGACTGCGGGGGGAAAAAAACGACTTTATGATCACTGCTTCTAGTTCTAAAGACTAATCAACTGCAGTTATATCCTGTATATAAAGTATTACATTTCGAAATATTATTATTATTATTTAGTATGAAATGAAAATGGAAACGGCAATTTTGTGGGCAAAATGTTAATTTTTAAAATATTTACTTACTTACTTACTTACTGACGTACTAACCTACTGACTGACTTAGTTACTGACCTACTTACTGTTTCACTTACTTACTTACCAATGAATGCTGCGTTCATGGTACCTTTATAGGTGGGAATTTTCGGGATGGTCGACGTGCGAAGTGGGAAAAAAAAAAAACATGGACGCCTCCATGAAAGTTGTCTTTTGTTTGTTCTGAAAGAGCATGTAAAGCTCATAAAAAGCTACTTCAACTGCACTTGCACAGTTACAGGCCTTCGTGGCTACTGGTGCAGCTCTACTGTAGTGAACTGCAAACATTCATGCAACAGTTGGGACTGAAATCGCAGCACAGAGACAACAGCGGACACTAGCGAGTAGCAACGAGCTAGCTGGCTGTGTTAGTGCTAACTCTAATGTTGATGATTACCTTCTCAAATCAGTGATTAATATGGTCAGTGTTATTGATTTAACCGAGTACTGTGTCTGTATATTAACTAAAGCCAATACTGCTATATACTCATTTATACTCAACATGAGCGGCCATGTTGGTATGATGTCACTCCGTAAACGGGGAAGGAACTGCTAGTTGAGAAGACTAGCCCAAGCAGATGATTTGAAATTTTGAGTTGAGGGGGCGTTTTCTGTGGTTTTTACCAGTTGTAGGTGGGGAATTACAGGTTTCAACTTCACCTCAAATGCAGCAACTTACCGACTGACTGACTCACTCACTCACTGACTCGCTTATTGGCTTACCGACTGACTCAGCGATCCTGTAACAAATGGAAAAATTTTGAATTGGGTTTTGAAAAGAATTTTTTGGAACTGGAAATGTTTACATAAAAAGAGACTTGATCTGTATTTTTTCATAGGATTAAAAAAAAACCTTCATTTAAAACAAATTTAAAGCTTAATAGCTTTTAAAGAAAAAAAAAAGAGGTATCACTATCGGATGCTACTCACGGTTTCATTATCGGTATCGTAAAAGAAGAAGTGGTATCGTGCCATCTCAAAAAATTTGAATAGAATTTATGGATTCTGCAGTTGTATCTTGTTTGTTGATTAAATATTGATGTTCATCAGCAGCAGAAAAAAGCACTAAGCTAGATATCAGGAGTGTGTTATTATTGAACACTGCTTTAACACTGCTCTCTTTCCTTTCCCAGATCATCGTGGTGCCCGAGGGGGCGGAGCTGGTGTCCAGGCCGAGTCCAGACTACCCCATGCTTCCCACAATCCCTCTGTCCGCCTTCTCCGACCCCAAGAAGAGCAAAAGCTCCCAGGGGCCCAAGGTCTGTGAAGTTACACACGTTCCTGCTCTTTTTCTTCATTTTAAATCCAAACATTTCTGAAGTTTCACTCTTTCTCTTTGTGTCTTGTGTTTTTCACCATTTCCTCCCCCCCCTTATCTTTTTATCCTCATCCCTTCTCTTTCTCTCACTCTTTAAACCATCATCTACTTCTTGTTTTATCTTTTTTCCACCCTCTTCTTACTTTTTTTTTTTAATTCTTTCTTACTGTTTGCTCTTATTTTCCCTTTTATCTTGGATTAGCATTTTAAACTGTATGTTTAATAATGTTTACAGCTGACACATTGGCTAATGTGATGAACTGAAAATGGATATGAATGTTGGAAAGAAGGATGTAGTAATGAAGGATGTAATGACCTTCAGAAATGTGTGAGAGAGAACAGTGTAAGAGTTAAAAAGGTTGAACGCCATCATACAGTAGTCCAAAGCGCTTTTAAAAAGCCCGTGAAAATCTAAAAGCATCTTTAATCCAGTATATATGAGGGTAAGTCAAATAAAAACCTTATTTTTTATTTATTTATTAATTTTTTTTTTTTTACAATTTTGGATTGTTTGTTGCAAATGGGTGTCACAAAAGTATAATTTTAACAAGTGTCCGCATTCTTCTAGAAACAAATTCAGTTCTAATTTATGCCTCTAATTTATGCCTAGTTTATGCCTTCGCCTTTTTAAGGTGTTCATTTGACTCGCCCTCGTACACCGCTGACTTGTAGATACTCAGGTGTAATTCTACAGATGATCATTTCCTGGAAAGCTCATAATCTCCCTAATATCTCATTTTGCACTCAGAAGAGTGTACTAAATCTGTAACACCTCCATAAACATAAATTCTGAGGGTTATCGATTGGTTTTCTGGGGTTGTGGTGTTTCCTGAACACTATGTGGGAATAGATCCTCGACACACCCTAATCTGACTTCTTGTTTCAAAGCCAAATGCATGAACATAGAGGATTAAATGCAGTTACACCACAGAGCTGTTGAATTCTTGATTCTGATTGGTCAGAAGGTTTATTAAAGATTAATTTTCTATAGCAGCAGCTTTGACAGTAGGTCTGACTGTGATTCATTATTATTAATTAATATGATATTATTTCTATATTAACAGCTTGCTAAAGGGACTTGTATTGTGGAGACTAATAATAAATAAACGTATAATCATCACTCATTTGGTCACATTTTGTGTAAGAAGATTTTTTATTTTTTTTATTTTTATGGAAGGAGTCTCCAGTGTCAGTGTAACAGTAATGGTAACGGTAAATTTTCCTTTGTGGGAAAGTCTTCCAGATACAAGGCAACAACCCTGTTGTGTTTTATTCCTAACTTAAAACACACAGCTAATGTGTATTAAATGAAATGTGGCGTGTTTTAGCCTCCTGCTTTGTGTGAAGATGCTAACATTGATGTGAAGGGTGTGTTTTGGGATTCTTCGACCAATTCACATTGGAATTAAAGCTGTTAAATCTCTCTCTTTCCCTCTCCCTCTCCCTCTCTCTCTCTCTCTCTCTCTCTCTCTCTCTCTCTCTGCAGGAACTCACTAAAGATAACAGCAGCATTTCTAAAGCCCCCAAACCTCACAAGCTGGCCAAGGAGCACCGCGAGCGTCCACGGAAAGACTCTGAGAGCAAGAGCTCGTCTAAGGGAGAACCCGAACGAGACAGCGGCAGCAGCAAAGGCAGCCGCGAGCCTTCGTCGTTCTCCTCATCCTCCTCTTCAAAGAAGCCTGAGATCAAAGTAAAAGAAGAGAGCAAACCTCCGCCCAAAGCTGCTTTCAAAGAGCCCAAGCTGACGCTGAAGGAGCCCAAGATGGAAGGAACAAGTCCTAAAGGAGGTGGTCCGGGTGGAGGAGGGGGAGGTGGAGGAGGAGGTGGAGGAGGTGGAGGAGGGGGAGCGACAGAGAGCAAATCAGCAAGCAAGCGACCTTCCAATGCCGACTCGCCCAAATCCAGCATTAAGAAGCCCAAAAAGGGAGGCGGAGAAAGCCAGAAAAGTTCGGGAGGCGGGGTTTTTCCAGGCACCTCCCCTCGCGTCTCATCATCCTCTTCCTCCTCCACCATGGCTCCAGCTTCGGGTTTTGGAGAGAAGAAGAACTCGAAGCAAAGAGGGTGCTGGATGAAGGGCAAACCCGAGACCCCGGAGGTCAAAGAGCAGAAGAAGCCGCCCGAGTCGGACGAGTCGAACTCTGACGACGAGCTCTCATCCAAGTCTGAGGTCAGAGCGAGATCATCGCTGCAGATGGTGAAGACTGAGCGTTAGACACGCACTTTAATTTGTAAACCATTCATATTTGCATAAAAATTCTATTTGTGTGTTTTGCATACAGTAAATGTGTTTCATTATCGATGCACAATTGGTCGAGCGTCATTAAACTCTGTCAACTCTGTTTTTCTCTCTTCTCTCTCTCTCTCTCTCTCTCTCTCCCCCTCTAACCCTCTCCCTCTCTCCCTCTCTCCCACTCTCTCTGTCTCTCTGTCCCTCTGTCTCTCGTCCCTACAGCAGTCGGCTCCCTCCAGTCCGTCGAACTCCAGCTCCAGTTCGGAGTCCAGCTCTGACTCAGACTTTGAGCCGCAACAGAAACAAGGCCAAGGTGAGAAATTCAGTGTGGCAGTCAGCAGCTTCTCACACACACACACACACACACACACACACAGGGCAATATTTTTGCATCTATAATGCCATCACATTAATTTGAACATGACAGTAGACAAGCGTACTTTATTTTTTGCTCTGTTGCCTTAATTGCATTAATCTCTCTCTTTCTCTCTCTCTCTCTCACTCTCTTTCTGTCTCACTTTCATAAACTGTCTGACTGTTTCTCTCTCTCTGTCTGTCTCTCTGTCTATTTTTGTCTCTCTCTCTCTCTCTCTCATTCTGTTTCTGTCTCACTCTCATACACTGTCTCTCTCTCTCTCTGACTCTCCCTGTCTCTGTCTGTCTCTCTGTCTCTCTCACTTAGTTTGTCACTCTCTTTTATATTGTCTGACTTTCTCTCTCTCTTACTCTCTCTATCTTTCTCACTTTGCTTCTGTCTCACTCTCATACACTGTCTGACTGTTTCTCTCTTTCTCACTCTTTTTTTTTCTCTCTTTCTGTCTCTCTGTCTCTTTCCCACTCCTTTCCTATCCCTCTCACACACTTTTTCAGTCTGTTTCTCTTTCTCTGTCTCCCTCACACAATCTCTGTCCATTTCTCTGTGTCTGTTTCACTCCATTCCTGTCGCTTTCACACACTCTACTTTGTCTATCTCCCTTATCCTCTGTCTCTCTCTGTCTCTCTCTCTCTCACTGTCGTTTTTAATACATCCTTTTTTCCACCTAAAAGTCGTCCATGTTTGTATAACGAGTATAGCTCAGTAACCATCATACTACATATACAAGACTTAATCCTTAATATTTCCTTAATTAATCCTTAATTATCGACACTGGTTTATCTCTTGCTCGGTATCTAATCTACAGTAGCTCTCGTGTTAAACTCACTTGTGAGCAAACAGTGAAAAAGCTCTCGACTTTTTAACCATTTAATCACTGAACCACATCTCAGCACTGAGCAGCTTCACATGAACGATTGTACTGAGTGGAATCAGTTGTTGCTTTATGGATGATGATGATGATGACGATGGTGATAAAAGCGGGTGGTGTCACGCAGGACCTCTGCGCTCCATGGTGGAGGACATGCAGTCCGAGGAGTCTGACGAAGACGACAGCAGCTCGGATGAAGAGACGCCGGTGAAGAACAACCCCCCTAACCGTGACTCCAGGTCTCTCTTTCCATTCCTTATCTTTTTCTTCTTTTCTCTCTCTCTCTCTCTGTGTCACTGAGTTGATCTTTAAGCCTCTGTATAGCGCAGGGGAGAGATAAAGAAAAGATTTGTTTGCATAGTGTAAACATTTACTCGAGTGCACCGCTCACCACTCCTTGTGTCGCAATCTTTTGCAACGGTTACAAAGATTTATGAGCTGATTGCACACAGCTGAAGTGCGGGAATGCCTTTACTGAATGAATTCCGATCATAACAGTTTGAACACCTGAACTTTGACCTCTTTCCACCTTTAGGCTGAGTTTAGACAGCGAGAGTGACAGCAGCGATGGACCTCACCGACCCAGCCGAGACCCGCCTCCCCCTGCGCCCAAACACACCTCCGCCTCCAATAATAATAAGGTGAGCTGAAACCACAGCGGCCAATCAGCGAGCTCCGTTCAGGACACACTCTGTGACATAGTCATGACTCCTTTTAGGACACACACACACACACACACAGAGCTCCAGGATTATAGCTACACAGCGTTAACAGCATCCTCAGAGTGAATATTCCAGTCCCAGCTTGTGTGTTGTCCTCGTTAGTGTGTGAGGGTGAGGAGTGATTGACAGGTGGCTGGAGGGGTTTATGAGGTTGTGCGAGTGCGAGTGTGGTGATGAGAGAACAGGAAAGTGACACGACACGATTCATCACTGACATACCGACATAAAATCTACTGAAATACAGCATCCACTGATCATTCTGAATGAACCTGTCTGTCTCTCTCTGTCTGTTTCTCTCCCACACACTCTCTCGCTTTTGTCTGTTTCTCTCTCTTTCTGTGTGTGTGTGTGTGTGTGTGTGTGTGTGTCTCCGTCTGTTCCTGTCTGTCATTCTCTCACTACTCTCGGTCTTTTCTCATGTTTTCTCTTGTCTGTCTTTCTCTCTGTTTCTATTTTTGTCCATCTCTGTCTGTGTCTCTCTTTCTGTTTTTTTTCTTTCACTATTTTTCTCTCACATGCTCTGTCTCTCTATCTGTTTCTCTCTCACACACACACTCTGTCTGTCTTTCTCCATTTCTCACTCTCTCACTCTGTCTCTCTCTCCCACATACTCTGTCTCTTTCTCTGCCTCTCTCACTCTGTTTTTGTGTCTCTCTCTCTCACACACTCCCTCTCTTATTCTTTTTCTCTCTCTCTGTTTCTCTTTGTTTTTCTCTGTCTATCTCTCTTGCTCTTTCTTCTTCTTCTTCTCATCTTGCTCTCTCTCCCCCGTCTCTCTCTTTCTTCCTCTTTCTCCTTCTGTCATTTTCTTCTTCTTCTACTCTTCATGCTCTCCCTGTGTCACGTTCTCTCTGCCTCTTCCTCCCTCCTTTTTTTCCTCACTCTGTTTACCCCCCGTCTCTCTCTCTCTCTCTCTCTCTCTCTCTCTCTCTCTCTCTCTTCTTCCTCGTCTCTCTGTACTTTTATTATTTGTCTTTCTCTCATCTGCTATTCCTCTATTTGCTTTTCTGCTTTTCTTCCTGATCCCTCTCACTCTTGTTTTTTGTTGATTTTTCTCTCTGTTTTTTTTTCTTTTTATCTTTTTCCTCTCTGTTTTTTCATTTCAACACACCGCTCAGTGGTGCTTTATTGCCATGAATGTTAGGTTACTGATTATAACCAAGGCCAGTCTTAGAGCTTGACTGAAGAACGAGGATTAGTAAGAAAATGAAAACATGGGAACAATCTCCTTGCTCAAAATATTTTTTTATACCAATTTTTTAAAAGATTTCTCTCTGTGTGTTGTTCAGGTAACGGGGAGGAAAAGTCCCGACCCGTGCCTGAGGCAGGAGAAGGTTATGAAGAAGGGCTACGACAAGGTAGGAAGGGTAAATCCACCTTTTCATTCAGCACTTTACACTCCGCTTACATTGTGAAAATGGGCTTCTAACTTTTTTCCCTTCACTTCAGCCGTGACGAGATCCTTCCTACGCACCTTTTACGCACCGTTTAGGATCGCAGACTGTTTTTACATCATACATGGGGTTACATCTGCATGTTATTTACATACTCTACTGTGATTGGTCAGTGGTTTAAATTAGCATACAGCACAAGCTCAAGGCAAAACCATTCACTTTGTTTGGTTAAATACAAAACTGTGTTTCACACATTTTTAAATAAATCTCTATAAATGACTATTATATGAAAATCTTGAACAGAAACAGCAGCATAATGGAGCGAATTTTATCCATTTTCAGCCTCTACAGTTAAATGAAGCACAATATCCACTAAAAGTCAATCCTGAGCCATAAAAACCCTCTATTAGAGCTGATTTTTATTCTGTATATTGTATGCAGTAGGCTGTAC
>CM040461.1:2982300-3016317 GCA_022758105.1 Pangasianodon gigas | reverse complement strand
ATAAGCGTTGTGATTGGATACTGCTTATGAATATTCATGACTAGTGAGTGGTGTCTGGAAAGACAGAGAAGAGCGCTTTGACAATTTATTACACAAATGATTTATAGAAAAGATTATAAGAGTAAAATCAGTTCGATATTGCTGTTATATCTCAATACTGACTGATACAGATGTTGATAAATTCCAGTTCACAGCGATATCAGTTTGATATCTTTTCCCTGTGTGATGTTTTTACTTGTAAAGTTTATCTCTCTCTCTCTCTCTCTCTCTCTCTCTCTCTCTATCTATCTCAGGCTTACACAGAGGAGTTAGTGGACCTCCATCGCAGACTAATGGCACTGAGAGAGCGAAATGTCCTACAGCAGGTGTGTGTGTGTGTGTGTGTGTGTGTGTGAATATTTGAATACCTGATTAAAGGTTTGAGGCAGCAGTATCGGAACACTGAACTCTCTGTTCAGGTATTAGTTATACCCCACGTCCACGTGAACACAGTGAGGAACTATGATGTCTGCCAGTGTGTTGTGGTGTGTTAGAAGTTAGAGAGGAGCTGAAAATCTCATGAGCAGGCAGTTTTTTACTCACATGCAGACGGGAACGGACGACCTGATATGAAGCTCACAATGCAAGGAAGCGGGAGAGGCTGGTGACAGAACGAGTGTTTATAGCTGCAACAGCCAAGTTTTCTTTTTGCCATTAATTTCAAGAGAGAGTGTGTGAGAACCGAAACTAACTCGTTTCATGAACATTCCACAATGTTTAATGTAACTATAAATGGATAAAAAAAAGACATGACATGTCTTTCTAATAACTGGAAAACTGTAATCGTTGCTAAACTGCTGTGGCGTAAGAGGAATAACGCTTCCAGGATGAACCTTTAGGATCATAAGAGTAACTCGCTTCATCACACCACCCCGGCGTTGATTATTTTTCTATAACCGCACAACACAGACTGTTTTATTCGTCACATATTAGAGCTCAGCTCTGCTATCAGCAGAGATTCAGTTACTGAGAGATTTCGGAGGAAATGGAAGATAATCGGACGCTGATGTTTTACCTCTACAGCCATGTTGAAAGTGTGATTAAGCAACACATTTATAATAATTCAGTGACAACAGCAGCTCTGACATGTCCTTTGTTTTCACTGACGTCACTGTGGCCTACGCAGTTACCTTCAGTGCAACGTGGTTGTAACTATGCAGCCATTTTGATTCCCTAGCTAAATACGTAATGGATTGGTCTTTTAATGCAGATAAGCCTTCTTACCTGCAATTCAAAGTATTTCAAATCTTTTCAAAAACATTTCCAATTTGTTACAACACAAAACACTCATAAAAACGTCCTACGTTCAGCTCACTCACTCCATGTGATACTTCACATGTACTTTAGCAGCAAGATGGGTGTTGAGATCTCTCCAGGAAGATCTTTTACTTTGTCGTGAGAATTTATAGAAGGAGCAAAATGTTTTGAACAGACAATCATGCGATCCAGCTTCTTCTGCACGCCTTTCTTCAGATGATGTCTGAGTCTCGTGGCCTTGATTCGTAATAACTTTCAGAACCTTGAAAGAATCGTAACTTGTTTTGTCCACCTTGTCGTCCGTATAAACCCCAGTGTGTCAGGTCTTCACACGGAGATGCGGTGTTTGTGTAGGGAATCGAAATGACATGAAAAGAAAGGATGCATTCATTACAGCTTGCATATCGCTACACAGTTTATGGATAACATGGAAACATCTGAAATCAGGCTGATTAAAAGCTTTGCATGTGAACAGCTGTTGTAGAGTTGTTGTTTTTTTTTGTAAGAATTGTAAAGTGTATGTTTGTGAGCTGATCAGATTCTCTGTCCTGCGCAGATCGTGAACCTGATCGAGGAAACGGGCCACTTCAACGTCACCAACACCACGTTCGACTTCGACCTGTTCTCGCTGGACGAGTCGACCGTGCGCAAACTGCAGAGCTACCTCGAGGCCACGGCCACGTGACAGGAAGCGGAACGGGTCCGAGGGGGGGGCGGAGCTTGCCCTCATTCTCCGCACCGGGCTTGAGGGTAGGCTCAAAGGCGCGGCTGGAGGAAAAAAAAAAAGAAAAGAAAAGCGGCGGCGTGAACAAAATCCACAGCAAAGTGTTGTGAAGACGAAGAGGCACGGAGAGAGAAGGAGGGAATGAAGTGATGAAGTCGGAGCAGCGCTTCCTGTCGAAGTGATGATGTTCTGGGAGCTGTGTGATGAAGAGCACAGCCGTCCTCTCGCTTTTCAGTTTGCTCACGACGCAAACCACAGCCTGCTAAAGTGTGCATGTGAAAGTGTGTGTGTGTGTGTGTCAGAAGTGTGTGTGTGTGTGTGTGTGTGTGTGTGTGTGTGTGTCCTATTCTTTTCATGCTTCCTTCTCTCCTCTTCCTCCAGCACTTGAGCGTTCGTCCCGAAAGTAGCCATGCTCTCACATCCTGCTCTTTTTTAATATTTTTTTTATTTTTGTACAGAAGTATTTTTGATGGAGGGAGACGTGAACAAGACGTGAGAGATGAGCGAATGTACGTTTTTGTCGCTTAGGGCTAGCGCTTAGTGCCTTTTACCACCAACCAGCCGACTGCCTGCGTTCGGGAGCAGTATTGAAAGCTGTTGAAAGCGTCGTGTGGCCCTCGGTGTTGCTAACGAAGCACACACACACCCACGCATCCTCCTTTCTCCACGCCTGACGCCTGCAAAACTAGTGTTTCCCTCCGACCGCGTTCTCTTTAAAGCCGGAGCTCATCGTCTCTCGGTTTTTCGCCAGTGAGTATTAACGACTGTGTTTGCCAAGTAGGCCTTTTAGAGACTCCTTGAATATTGTACATAGATGTGTGCAATGTGTGGAAGTATTCGGGGATCATGTTTTTTTAGGGTTTTCGTCTCGTCACGTCTGGATCGTGCTTAAACAGGAAAAGAGAGAGAGAATCATTGGAAAAAGACGTGATGTGTAATTGTGAAGTGCAGACATCCAGAGAGGCCAGGCTGCCCATAAAATGACGTCTCGTGATCCTGAGCTCATAGAAGCTAAAGTAAATTTGGTTACCACTTAATAAGTGAAGCCAAATGGTGGGTGCCAATATTTTTACACCTGGCACATTGAGCCGATTATCAACATTGCTTTAGTTGAACCAAGTGGTTAATTTAAATTAGCATACGTTAATGTGTTGGCATTTTACATAAGCATCAGGTGATATGTTTTAATTTTGTTTCTTTAACATTATCTTAATGCTGAAATTTACAACATGACAAATTTTAATTCGTGAGAGAGCTCAGAGATATCACGGCCAACAGAATCAGAAATCAGAAAATGACGCAATACGTAGAGGCCAATTTTGCCATATCGGCTAATAGTCGACTATTATAAGGCTGTTGCTATGGTTACGTCTCGGAAGGCGGTCTTTCTCCATTCACCTGTCGCTTTTAATTGTAGTTTATAAATACTGTAACGCCTTTCTACGTCTTTTGTTGAACAGCAAAGCGTAAAAATACTGTTTATTGATTCTTGTCGTCATGGTTAGACGCTGATTTGGGTTTGAGGTTTAAGTTTGAGGTTTCTTGATATAAGACCCAGCCAGCCAATCAGGAACGAGTATTTTCCGCTGTACAACTGTGTTCAAGAATTCACTAATTAATTTAGGTTAATTGAAGGCTGAGGCTGTGTCTCAAATCGCACACTACAACCTAATAAAAATCTTTACTACGTTCAAAAGTAGAAGACACTTTTTGCACGAGAAGCGTGTGACGTTTATTACAGAACAGACGGAGACTGACACTACGTTCGCACTAGCAAGCAACAGGCGATTGTTCATTTTCTACGTACGTGTGTGACGAAGAACTGTGATTTCAGCAACGGAGTGACGTTTGAGTAGAGATTTTCTCAGCTTAAGCAAAGAATTAGTTATGACATGATAAAGCGACAAATCCAAACGATTGGTTCAGACGATTCCTTTGAATTGGTTCGAATGATTCTTGTGGCACATGCGGTCTGACGTTCACGGTGTTTACCAATAAACGAGTTTTGTGTCCATTTACTGTTTGTTTAATGTGTAAAGGCATTACAAAAAAATTTTATAAATCTTTAAAAAGAAGGAAGTCGCAGAGATCGTTGTTGCCTCTGATGAGCGTACGTAGCTAGTTCAGTTAGCTAGTTTGTCGCATTATTTAATTTACATTTAATTCGCATTAGAAGCTATATATAGCTACTGAAACGTTTCTCATCGCTGGAAAGGCCACGCCCACAAGCGACACGAATGACTCGTCACTTACTAGTGTGAACGGAGGGTGAGGCTATAAGCCCCGCCCATTCTGTACTGTGCTGCATGATGGGATTGTCCACTGTAAAGTCCATCATCCAGGTCTTTTACTGTACACTCGACTGTTCTGTATACTCAAACACTGTCTAGTTGTTTTAAGTGTGTGATTTGAGCTGAAGCTCGATACTGATAAACGCAACGAGCACACAGTAGGAAATAGTTATGTTATGAGGAAGTAGTCGTGATCTGAGCGTAACGAGACACGCAGCCTCTCTGGATGTCTGCAGCAAAGTCGTTACTCTCACGTCCCCTTTAAGAGCAACGAGAAATCGAGTTGTTTTTTTTTTCCCTCACTGTGGCTCTCGTGTTTGTCTTCTTTATTCTCCACGACCCGCTTTCGTCTTTCTGATGCTAATAGATTCAAGAGGCTCGACAGCCCCCACGCCCTTTCCTTAACCCTGTGTGTGTGTGTGTGTGTGTGTGTGTGTGTGTGTGTGGTTTCAAGTCATGATTGGCTGTACCTTTTCCATGACTATAGAGTTTTTTAAGATTTAAAAACTCAAGTGTGTGTGTGTGTGTGTGTGGGATCTGATATCGGGTCTGAGCTGTCTGTCGCTCTGTCTCTCTCTCTGAGTGTGTGTGTGTGTGTGTGTGTGTATAAAGAGAGAGATTTGTGTGTGCAAATCATTCAGTCCTCTATTGTGCATGAACTTTTGACTCCCCCAAGTCCGGGTTCATGAACTCTTAACTTTTGACCGGACGCTTTGAATCATAACAGGGGATGGGTCATGGGAGGCGGGGGCAGAACTGGGCGGAGCTTCGTGGAGTTTGATTGACGTCTCTGTGAGAAGTGACCCCAGACCAGTCAGCGTGTGTTATGTTAAATATTAGGTTATATTTTTTATTTGTATACCTCTGCACTTTTCTGGCTGTGGTGACTCGAGTACTTAATTATCTGAACTGTATTTTTAAAGAAAGTTTATACGATATTTACATGCAATATGCTTTTAATTTTTTTGTTTGTTTGTTTTATTTTCTATCACTATTATTTCACGTCGGCATGTTCGTGACTGCAGGTTAGGCCCCGAGACTGTTATTTTTATTTTATTTTAATTTTTATTTTGGAATTATCTTCCTGCGGCGCCTCAGAATCCACTACGAGCCTCGAAGAGCAAAACTTTTCCTCGAGTGACGGAGCGAACGCCGCCGCACTGTGCACCGCTCATCCGTACGTACGTACTTGTGTGAAGTATGCTAAAGGAGCATTAAACACTAATCCTCTCTCGTCACGTTCACTTGGACTTCACTTTCCTCAAGGACATGCATCATGGGATTCGAACTCACAACCTTCTGATGTCACTCCGCTTCATGTTTCTGTCTACACGCATATACATGTATATACAATAAACGTCATCAATCACCGTAACGGTTGCTCCTTCCTCTCCGGACGCTCTCAGTGCATTGTGGGATATCACTCAGAGACTGAGAGAGGGTTTTCTCGTGCCAGTCAGTGCTTGTATGTTTGTGTTTGGGGATTAAACATGTTCGGACGATGTGTTTTTTTTTTGGTTTTTTTGGTTTTTTTTTTTTTTTTTTTAAGGAAAAAAAACGGCCGCATGGAACAAAGTCGCAGCTTTGTGGGGAATTCAGTGCCACCATGTGGTCATTTAATGCAAGCGGGACGCGCGAGGATGAACGATGTTACCTTTGTAATGTTTTTATCGCATAAAAAAAGTCATATGATTAATAAACTCATCGAGTCGTATACTCGTTCAGTGTTTCCGCTCGTCCTGTTCACACACTCCCTCGTGTACGTGGTGGATTTAAAGGTACAATAAATACGTTTTCCGAGTGTAAGGTGTCTGTTACTGGCTTGCTTTTATAGAGTTTCTTTTTTAATCCAAATTAACTTAGAAGTGAGCTGTAAATGTTTCTGACAAGCCATTAGTGTAGCGTTGTTGTTTGAGATTAGGGCTGGGCGATATGATTATAATATTTACATCGTAGTAAATTACATCATGACACTTTTCTGAGATATCGTTGGTATCGTGATTTTTTTTTTTAAATAACTATTTACAAAAATTTAAAATAATTACAAACTGAATGGAAACAGCTGATTTGATGTAATTTTTAAAAATTTATTCTTTAATTTTTTTTCACAGAATTTTTAGTGTGTTTTTTTCAGTATCATTAGTTTAACAGCACAGTGTTTTGCCGGCCGTTTGTTACCTAAATTATATATCGTGATACATATCGTGAATTGTACAAGTGTGATATATTTTTATCATATCACTCAGCCCTATTTCAAACCTCATTCTTCAGTGTTTCAGACACTCCTTCTTTCTTTATCCATTTTAATAAATAAAATGGCATCAGTCTCAGATAGGAGGTGTGGCCTATACTCTGAAGGCGGAGTTTATACATTAAAAGTCACTCTGCTGATGATAACGTCTCTCTCAATACCCCAAATGTGTGAAGATTTTGACTTGTCCGATTACACACAGATAAACTGGTGGCTATAGACTTCCATTATTTGTTAGCTACGTTAGCCTCGTAGCTCCAGGGCATAAATAAAAAAGAGGCAAACTTCAGACACTGAAAATGTCTTGGCTGATTGAATACATGCGAGGTATAAGTTTCCTACCAAACTAAAATCTGAAAATGACATTTTTCAAATCTGTATAATAGTTCAGGTTTACATTTCATTCTGAAACGAAAGCCATGTTTAACCAAACAGTGGCTTCCTACTAAATAAATCCCTGAACCGTCAAGGATTGAACATCTGTCCACAAAATCAGCCTGACCGAATATTCAATTTATTCAATATTCAATTCAATTCCATAATACAAATAATTTTTTATTTGGTCCCAAACACACACATCAATATGGCTATTTCCTTTTTTTTTTTTTTTTTTTTTTTTTTTTTTTTTTTTTTTTTTTTTTTTTTTTTTTTTTTTTTTTTTTTTTTTTTTTTTTTTTTTTTTTTTTTTTTTTTTTTTTTTTTTTTTTTTTTTTTTTTTTTTTTTTTTTTTTTTTTTTTTTTTTTTTTTTTTTTTTTTTTTTTTTTTTTTTTTTTTTTGCCCTGTCCTCTATTATTCTTCTGTTCTCCCTGTCCTTCTGTTAGTTTTTTGTAAATTACTTTAAACTTACACTTGAACCTCCTACAGAATTTGCATATAAAGACAAAATCCGATCCCAAATCAATTCTTTTTATACATTTTTCATTAATTCATTTACTCATTTTCAGTAACCGCTCTCATATAAAAATACAAAATGATAAAATATTTCTCTCTCAGCTTTCTTTCTCAGTCAGTTTAATAAGGTACACACATCTTGATTTAGAAAGAAATCTGATTATCGACCACCTGATGATCGAGAGTTTTCATCTGATCACATTATTTAAGTGCTTGTAAACTCATTGGATAAATGATAAATGAACCTACAACGCTACAGAAATGCTTTTGATTATTTTGTGTATGTAAACGCAGTCAGTCGCTGACACAGTGGATCAGGTGTTAAAGCAGGATTAAGAAGAAATCAAGAACAGGAGTTCTCCATCTTTTTACAATCACAAACCTCTTTAACTGTAAAAAACAAAAACCCACAGATCTCCTCTGTACAGATTTATTTCACAAACTATTCCAGCAATTAGGCACATAATTTAAATATGAACAATAATATTTTAGCTGTTTTTTCAAGCCAGAGTTTCAAACTTTCTGCCCATAGAACCCCTTTTTTATTAACATTTTCACTGCCTATAATTCGAATCATTTTTTTATTTGGTCCCAAACACATATCAATATGGCCATTTCCCTTTTTTAACTTTAATTTAGTCCTTTTTTTTTTTTTTTTTTTTTTTTTTTTTTTTTTTTTTTTTTTTTTTGCCCATGTCCAATATAATTTCAGTATAAAGACAAAAATTGATCACAAATCAGCTCTTTTTATTTAAATATGAACAATTTATTTCACAAACTATTCCAAAAATTAGGCAAATTGGACAATAATATTTTGGCTGTTTCTTCAAGCCATACAATCTTCTTGGTTTTAATTTCTAAACTTTCTGCCCATAGAACCCCATTTTTTAATTAACATTTTCTCTGGCTTTGTTTCACAGACCCCAGAGAACCAACACAGATCTACAAAATCCGCTTCTAGTCTGCGCTGGAGTCTTTGCTCGGTTTACAACGTAAAGCCCGAGACATTAAAACGATCTGAACAGAGCCAGTACTGACTTTATCTCGTGCTGCAGTGCAGTTGGCTACCTGACAAAACCTCTAAACAGGAAAACCAAAGCAACTGCCATGCTACCATTTTTAGAGCCTTTTCTCAGAAAGCACAGGGTTTTTTTTTTTTATTGATTGCAAAATTCTTTACACTTCCTTGTTTCTAATTGAAATATTTCCTGTAGTGCACACATGATGTCAAAATCTCTGAATGAAAATACGTGGCCTTTCACAACAGCTGAGACACTAATATTGCTATTAATCCAATTTTGGGATATATAATTATGTTTGTATTAATTAACTCAGTAATTCCAGATAAAATTATGCTTATAGATCATGATGTAAAGCATTTTTTATAGAAATTGGACTGCTAAATTGGTCATTTTGATGTAATTTTTGTAATTACATGACCAAAAATGTCCTAAAATGTAAGACTGGGTAGTAACAGTTCCAACATCTCTATAACATTTTATAGTTTTTGACCTGACCTGAAGGCTTTCTGCCTATTTTTGCCCAAACACAAATAAAATTAAACTAGTGGAAAAGCAAATTCACTGAAGGGGAAAGGACATGCGACATGAAAAGCTGTTACTTTCCCTTCGCATCGACTTTTGCTGCATTCCTCTAAAGCTTGTAACAAGGGATTCCAACCTCGGACTTTGAAAAATCAAAGACAACGCTCCTTAAACTTCGGGACAGTCTCCTCAACCCCAAGCTCAGCAAGTGACGGCAAATCAAGATGGCTGCTCAAAGCATCAACAGTAAACAAAGTAGCACCTCTTATCTTTAAATGAGTTATACTGTGTATACTTGTATTAGCTTTAGATGAATATACAACTTCCCTCTTCTGAGGTAAGACTTAAGTGAGAAGTGGGAAGTCATAACTTCCTTGTCATCTTTGACCTTCATACAAGGTCATTGTTTACTGCTGATGCTGTGAGCAGCCATGTTGATTTGATGTCACTTGCTGAACTCGGGAGTTGAGCAGACCGTCACACGTTCCCGAGTAGGAATTCCGAGTTATGGGGGGCGTTTTCTTTGTTTTTTCCTGGTCAAAGTTTGGGAATTTTGACTTATGACCTTTAATTGCATTCATTTGTCTTGGGAATTCATAAAATCTCACTCTCTGCCTCAACAATTTCTACACAAACCACAACAAAACAAGACAAACAGCAAAGAAAAGCTTCAGTATGTCGGAGTTTAATCTCTTAGAACTGTACAGATTTATTTCCTCCACACTGCTGTATATCACATGCCAAATTATCAAAAGCAGATTCTTCATATTTGCGTCATGTCCGAGTTTCATTTCTTGAAGTCGACATTAAATGAAGTGAGAGCAGCTATTCAGTTGCTCATGTGATAAACACACGCACAAGACAAATCAAGCATGAAGGTATTTACAATATTTAACAAGTTCACGACAATCTGTTAGGCAATATTATAATAGTAATAATAATAACAACAGACCCTGCATATGAACATTTGAACATTTGAGCATGGCTGAAAGGGAAAAAAAAAAAAAAAAAAAAGCAACAAAACATTCATGGCTTAAATGGTGTGATTTCTTGGCTTTAAATCTGCTGCTGGTGAAAGATCCATGAAACCAGAGCAGCACACGAGAGAGGCAATAAATAGTGCAAAAACATCATCTGACCTGAAAATCCCTGCTGTTTTCACTGGCATGAATTCAGAGAGTCAGAGAACCAGACTGATTTTCATTCTCTACGCTGCTCTCAATGCCACACACACACACACACACACACACACACACACACACACACAATTTTACATTTATTAGAACCTCATCAACGTCTTCAAACAGGAAGAAATCAGGGGGAAAAAAAATCATCATGAAGATTTAAACAAAGATGATCAATTTTAGATTGTCTGGGTTCTTAGCGTAAAAGTGTCCCGTTTTGACAGGAAAACTGTTGCACATAGAACCTTTAAGGGTTTTTTTGGAACACGTCTCTTTAATTCAGAGAAAACATTCAATTTTTCTAGAATAAAAAAAAAAATCACATTTCATATATATTTTTTTTTAACTTTTCATGACAAGCTTTAAGAGACTGCGTTTTGAAAAAGAGTTCCTCAAGGGTTCTTTGGAATAGTTAATGTTTCTGTCTTTCTACACGGGTTCTACTTGGAACATTTCCAGAAATTTTCCAAAGGCTTTCCTTTCAGAAAGATTCCAAACAGGACCCATGCAACTCCTATAGAACCCTACACTAAAGGTTTTCCCTCTCAGAAAGGTTCCTCAATGGTTCTTTGGATTGCTAATGGTTCCAGCTTCCTAACTGGGTCCTACTTGGAACCTTTCTGAAGGTTTCCACAGGTTTTCCCTTTCTGAAAATTTCCTGGAGGGTTTTTATAGTTGGTGGTTCCAGCTTTGTAGTTCGGTTCTACTTGAAACATTCCTAAGAGTTTCAAAGTAGAACCAATCCAATTTTTATAGAAGACTACAGAAAAGGTTTTTCGAGGGTAACTAGGTTTCTACTTGGGACCTTTCTGAAAATTTCCAAAGGTTTTCCTTTTCAGAAAGTTTCCAGGTAGAACCCATACAACTTCCATAAAGCACTACACCTAACGTTTCCATTTCAGAAAGGTTCTTTGAGGCTTATTTGAATGGCTAATGGTTCTAGCTTCCTAATTGGATTCTACTTTTAACATCTGAAAGTTTCCAACAATTTTCCCTTTCAGAAAGTTGAATCCATACAACTTCTATAGAATCCTACACCAAAGGTTCCTCAAGCGTTCTTTGGATTGGTAACAGTTCTAGCTTCCCAAAGAGGAATTTTCCAAATAGAACCCATACAATTTCTAAAGAACCCTACACCAAAGGGTTTTTTCCCCTTTCAGACAGGTTCCTAGAGGGTTCTTTATATATTCAATGGTTCCAGCTTTGAAATGGGGTTCTACTTGGAACCTTTCTGAAAGTTTCCAAAGGTTTTCCCTTCCAGATATTTTCCAAGTAGAATCCATACAACGTCTATAGGATCCTACACCAAAGGTTCCTCTAGGGTTCTTTGGATTGGTCACGGTTCTAGCTTCCCAAAGGGGGTACTTGGAACCTTTTGGAAGTACTGTGGTGTAGGATTCTATAGAAATGTCACAGGTTCTCCCAGAAGTGCAAACTGATAAACCCTTTAGGGTGCCAGATCAAAGAAGGGAATGTCTGGAGAACCTCAGCGTCTCAGGTACGTTTTCTCCTGAATTTCTGTACATCTGGAATCGAGTCTCTTTACGTTTAACGCAATCTCAGTTTTTCCAGATGTCAGCAAGAACCCTGTGGAATGTTCTCAGAGAAAGATGCTGACTATCCATCAAAGTATCCATCCATCCATCCATCTAGAGAGACAGAGACAGATGTGTGTAGAGAATTGGTGCTAATCTAGAACGTTTGATTATTCCACACTCCGGAGCAATGAGAGCAGGACGAGACTGAAAAACACTCCAGCTACACACAGCTACAGCTACACATGTTCTTTTTTTTCCTTCTTTTTTCATGCTTTGGCATACACAGAAACCATAAATAAGCAATTTATAAATAGATCCATCGTGTAAACATGAGCAGCTCGGATTCCTGAACGTTCCCGATGAATCGGCACTAAGTCTACGGCTCTCCTACAAACTTCATCACACCTCGGAAATAAATAAATAACCGACACTACACTTGATAAGAACTTCATGAAGCTGCTCGGCAGCGGCTCGTCAGGAGGTCGCTCGTGTTTCTTTAGCATCTCGCTTGCACATGTTAAAAAAAAAAAGAAAAAGAAAGAAAAAAAAAAAGCATAATGGAAAAAAACAAATCAAAAAGGGAGGAGAGAATCAGCTGGAAAACATCAGATGAGGAAAGTTACACTCCATCACACACACACACACACGCACACAGTCATTTACATGAGAAGCGACACAGACACAGACAGAAGGGGCGCGTATGTGTGTGTGTCTTTGCCCTTTGGTATGGAGTTTATTTAGGAGGCAGCGGGTTCTCAGGGTTGCTCGGGGTCACAGCCTCTTTGTAGAAGTTCTCAATTTGCTCTTTGTACATCTTCAGCACCACCGGCCTCTTCAGCTTCATAGTGGGACCTGAGAGTGAGACAGAGAGAGTGAGACAGAGAGAGTGAGAGAGGCAGAGACGAGAGAGAACGCAAACGATTAGCCTGTTTGTATATTTAACACTGAACATGCTTCCTTATTTCTACTTCCATTGCTAAAGAAGCCAAAGACACTTGCATGACTGATTACTCTTCGATCATCACGAACATATAACTTTTTTATTTATCAGTGAAATGCTGCCACCCAGTGGACTGCTGAGGTACTGCAAAGGAGGTTGTTAATATTTCTTTTAAAACAATTCCTACAAATTATAGAACTAACAATGTACATGAAAATAATAAAGTATGATAAGTAAATCTGGTTCCCGAGGTTCCCGGGTTGACCTTGAGCTCGGGTTACTGTCTGCGGAGTTTCTCATGTTCTCCCTGTGTGGGTTTCCTCCGGGTTCTCCAGTTTCTTCCCACCTCCCAAAAACATGCTGCTAGCTGGATCGACTACTCTAGATGTGAGTGTGTGTGTGTGTGAATGTGTACGTGCGATGAACTGATGTCCGATCCGGTGTGAATCTTCCCGCCTTGTGTCCAGTATTCCCGGGTATAGGCTCCGGATCGAGCGTGACCCGGACCAGAATAAATCGCTTTAAGATTTAAAGATTAAAGATGAATGAATGAGTCTGAAGTTGCTTATTTATTCTAATTTTAAATGCAAAAACATAAAAGTAAATAAAATGTAAGCAAATTGTTATCGGAGTCAGCAAAATGTAAGATTTAGGATTAGGTCAGATTTTTGCTACTATGTTGAACGTTAAGTGATTTGTGTATATGTACAGTATATGAGAAGTTTTGTGAACAGATGGACAGCCATTTTCTAATGGAAGCCGGATGTGTGTGAATTGTCTGAGAGCCGCTGTCAATCAAAACTGTTACTTAAAACGCGTACTTAAAAAGAACTAACAGGCTAGTCAGCGATGACATTAACATTCATTTATAACAACATCTGTTTACATATCTAGCTAATTTCTGCATCGAAAATAAGCTAGCTAATTTATCTAATGATTCCTTAGAACACGTGGGTCATGCTGTTATAGGAAAATGATCAACAGTGGGGTGGTTAACACAGCGACAGTACTGTTAACACTCTAAAGTTTGATTATTTTCCTATAACATCATGTTCTCAAGTGTTTTATTCCTCTTATGCCACAGCAATTTGCCAACGATTCCAATTTTTTACTCATTAATGAACGATAAGTTTATTTATCCATTTATGTTTACATTTAAAGTTGTGCACGTCGTTACCACAGAAACAATAACGTATTAGAACGAGTGCATTAACCTGCTGCACTGCTGTCAGAGCTGCTGTTATAGAAAATTCATCAACACCTTCTGACCAATCAGAATGGAGAACTCAGCAGTGCTGTGCTATAACACTGGATAATAAATGCACTAATATTTAGTGCGTCTTACACCTTCGTAACAACTATTTTACATAAATATTTACACAGGAAACATCTCACTGCAACACTTTAACTGGCCCTGTGTCAGTATATCTGCATTTCACACAATCCTTCATTTTACAGCATGGAGAAGGAAACTAGGATGACATCACTTTGTGTAGAATGACAATAGCAGCAGCTTGGATGGGTATGAGAATGGCGTTTACACACACACACACACACACACACACTGACCGAGCTCTCCTCCAGGGATGGAGAAGTCCTGATCGAGCACGGTAAACTTCTGGATACGCTGGGCGTTGGATGTGGCGTTCTCGTTCACTCTGTTAATGCCGTCCTGGATGGCGGCGTGGACGAGGCGGTCGCGTCCCCCGCAGATCTCTGACACCCGCGTGGACGAGCTGCCCAACTTCCTGCACCAGTCCACAGCCTCGGGGGTGAGTTCATCCTCCGGGTCACCTGTCTCACTGTTTAACTGGCACTGAGAGAGAGAAAGGCAGAGAGACAGACAGAAAAACAGACACAAAGAGAGAGGGAGACAGAAAGATAGACACAAAGAGAGAGAGTGAGAAAGAGAGACAGAAAGATAGACACAGAGAGAGTGAGAGAGAAAGATAGACAGAAACACAAAGACAGGCAGACAGAGAGAGAGAGAGAGAGATAAAGACAGAGATGCAAAGAGACAGACACAGAAAGAGAGAGAGGGAGAAAGACAAAAAGATAGACAGGGACACATTATACCTGATTGTTTTAAAGACAAATCGGTCTTAAAATTAGCATTATTGCATCTATGATAGGGTGTCAAAACTTTATCAATCCCCCTGTAATGTTGTGTGTGTGTGTGTGTGTGTGTGTGTGCGGTCAAAAAAATTTTTTAGAACGGTTTCAACTGCAAACACCACGGGATAAGCGTACAGTGTATTTTTTAATTATTTAAATGTAATTTTAAGGACTTAAATCAGATGAGGAAGTGAAGGTATTATCAGTCTGTGTGAGGAAAGTGCAGTTGCTGAAATCCGCCAGCAGGTGGAGACAAACAGCACATACACGAGAATAACACTGTGAAGATCATGATAAAGATCCAGATAGCAGTTTGAGATAGCATCTCATATCTACTGCAGGGAATTTAACAGGCATGTAATGACTATAATGACAGTCTATAAAGATGAGATAATTGTACAGAATTATGGTTCTCGTTATGCTTTGTGGGGCACCATAAAGCCATATCAGTTATTAGGAGTAAACAGGATTTTTGCCGTATCAGGATTTTTCCTGAGTTTGAAAACATCTCAAAACCTCAACGTCAGCAAGAAAGGTGAGCAAAGAAAACACCAGACTGAAAACATCCAGAGCAGGAATAACTCAACACGCTGAACGCTTTCCGTCGTGTTTAACATGACTTTCAGATCAGACTAGCATTTATGATTCGAGAGGAAAAAATCAGCTTCTTTCCGTGGAACATGTTCACGATGGCACCCTTATATAGACCGTAAACAATACACAAACAAATCTCCATGTTTGTAGCTAATTAAATAGCTAACTTTCAGCTCACACCCTCCTGCACTGTTACCATGACAACCAACGTGGATATGAGCGCAAATGCGACTTTACTCTGAACAAACGATTCACAATCAGTTATTTATAATACATTTATACCACAGTGCTGCTGAATTCTTGAATCTGATTGGTCAGAAGGTGTTGATGAATTTTCTATAACAGCAGCTCTGACAGTAGTGCAGCTGAAAATCTCAGGATTATATTAACGCGCTTGTTCTAATACGTTATCGTTTACGCAGGGACTGCATTTACGGAATCCACATAAACGCATAAAAAACGTGTGTAATCCTTGATCTTGTAACGTTTTCTATAAGAAAATGTTTATTTAACATTTATGGAAGGAGTCTCCAGTGTCAGTTACGTTTTTTCGTTAGAGCGGTTTACGCTTTTTGGTTTCTCGGTAACGTGACAAGCTGCGTTTTTGTTTTTTTTTGTCTTGTTACCTTCAAGAGTAAAAAGGGAATGACTGCTTACTGCTGAGAACAGGAACTAACTTGTTTTGCTGACGATCCACAACATTAAATGTAACTATAAATGGATAAAAAGTACGACGTGTTGTTCTTTAATAAATAAGACATTGTTAGTGTTGATATGTTGCTATGATATGTAGAAGAGGAATAAAACACTTTGAGATGTGCAGTTATAGGAAAATCAGCTTCAGGGAGGTAACAGTAACTCCGCCTCATCACACCACTCCGTCGTTGATTATTTTCCTGTAACAGCACAACCCCGAGTGGTGTACGTACCTTGATGGTGAGCAGCATGGAGAGGAACTTGCGCTTGTCTCCGATCAGCATGGCGTTGCTGATGATGGGCACGGCCTCCTTCACCGCGTCCTCGATGGGCACCGGGGGAATGTTCTCTCCTCCGGCAGTGATGATCAGCTCTGTCACACACACACACACACACACATTACTACATTACTACCATGAGTCACATTTTAAATACTGCAATTACAACATAGCTGTTTTTGCCTGTTTTGTTTACAATACTGTGTAATAACACATTATTATAACTCACAGCTGCTACGGAGGCACTGATGAGCCCTTGATTAAGGGCCCTTAGCCATTAATTATCCCTTGATTAAGGGCCCTTAACCCTCAAAGACATTTTCTTTTTCAATTCTGTTTCACTAAGGTCACCTTGGATCAAGTCAAAAATAAATGTACATTACGACACCTCACCTTCGTTAATCATTTACGTTGAAGGTATTTTAGTTTCAACATATTAATTAATTCCTTCATTTTTTTAAACCACACACACTGCACCGCAGTCGTTCTTTATATACAGATATCCTGGTATGAGACTTTGAGTGCAGTAGATTACTGTAGATTTGAACTTTGGCATAAATTAGCGTTAAACTGGTGGCTATAAGTTTCCATTACTTGTTAGCTACATTAGCCTTGTAGCTGCAGCGCAAAACTAAAAAAAAAAATTAAAAAAACTTGTCCTGGCTGATCCACTACATTTACTTCTGGCTGAGCTGTTACTTTAATAGGGTCATAAACTGTGGGCGGGTTTTATATTTATTTCTAAAATACCTTAGCTGGCATGTGTGTGTGTGTGTGTGTGTGTGTGTGTGCGCTACCTTTGATGCGTCCTGTAATGTAGAGAAAGTTGTCCTTGTCGTGTTTGCCCAGGTCTCCAGAGTGCAGCCAGCCGTCTGCGTCCAGCGCCTCCTCGGTCTTGTCGGCCATGTTCAGGTAGCCCATGAAGACGTGACGGCCCCAGAAGCAGATCTCGCCGTTTTCATCCGAGTCGGGGTTAAAGATCTTCGTCTGGCAACCTGCGATCACCTTCCCGCAGCTGGCGAGAAAAGCGACATGCGGATTAGTAGTGCAGCCTCAAATCACGAGTTTATATTAATGCGCTCGTGATATTAATACGTTATCGTTTCTATAGTAACGGCTCATTCGCAGGGACTTGCACGGCAGACGCTCCACTTAAAGAAATTTTTTAAATAACATAAAACATGTTTAGGTGTTCATATGGTGAAGGTTTCTGTAAGGAAATGTTTATTTAACATTTATGGAAGGAGTCTCCAGTGTCAGAGCTCGTGGTTTCTGTGTTTTTTTTTTTGTCTTATTAACTTCTTATTAAAGAGAGAGAAAAAAAAGAGGCTGGTGTGGGAGCGACTGTTTATAGCTGCTGTAACGTAAGTGAAAACTGGAATGTGTTTCATGGACGTTCCACAACATTACATGTAACTATAAATGGATAAAAATATGACCTGTCGTTCTTTAATAAATTAGAAGTTGTAATAGTTGGCAAATTGCTGTGGTTTAAGAGGACACTTTGGGACCAGGATAAAGCGCTTAAGATAAATGATGAATGGCGTGTGTGTGTGTGTGTGTACCTGGTGAGTCTGAGGGCCTCAGGCAGGGACATGCTGTGTGGTCCGGTGCTCTCGCTCATGCCGTACAGCTCGTACAGTGGGATGTCCAGGCTGAAGAAGAACTCCAGCGTGTCCTTGGTGATTGGCGCGGCGCCTGTGTAGCAGCGGACGCAGCGGTCCAACCCCAGCGCCTTCCTCACTTTCCTGAACACTAAACGCTTGGCCAGGCGATAGTTCAGCGGCGTGCGGGTCATCGCACCATTCCTGAAATGGAGGAAGAAAAAACTCATCATCTCTATCTTACAAACTGAATTAAAATACAAATAATGATAACAAACATCAAGTCTATTAATCCCCCTTCTGGGTGTGAACAAGTGTGTGTACGTGTGTGTGTACGAGTGTGTGTACGAGTGTGTGTACATACTGCTCCATCTTGCTCAGGTTGGTTTGCAGACCCACTTCCTTGGCCCAGGACGCCACTTTCCGGCGCACGGTGGACGATTTGGCTCCGACTGCCTTCATCTTCTCCTGCATCTTCTCCCAGACCCGGGGGACTCCCAGGAACGCCGTGGGACGTGCTTCACGCAGGGTGTTCACCAACGAGCCCTGAGACAGTGACAGAATTACAACTCACATCCGGCATAGTAATGACCAACATGAGACCTAGTAGAATTCCTGAAAAATTATCCAAGCACAGGTTCATCAAAACTGGCAAGTTCGGAAGATCAGAAAAATGTTGCATGTTTTTTTTTTTTTCGAACTTCATGTCCAGTTTGGGTGAGCCTGTGTCCACTATAGCATCAGATTCCTGCACTTGGCTGACAGGAGTGGAACCCAATGTGCTCTTCTGCTGTTGTAGCTCATTCACCTCAAGGTTTGAGATGTTGAGATGCCTTTCTGCTCACCACGGTTGTAAAGAGTGATTATATGAGTTACTGTAGCCTTCCTGTCAGCTCGAACTACTCTGGCCCTGTATGATGTGAGCATTAACTAAAGCTCTTTACCTGCATCTGCGTGATTTTTTGCATAGGCATTCCTAATGAAGTGACTGGTGAGAGCACACACGCACACACACACACACACACCTTGAGGGCATCAGGCTGGGCGAAGTATGTAGCTCCTCCGACCCTCATAGTGATCCAGATGTCGACCATCTGGGCAGCGATGTGGCTGAGGGGCAGGTAGCTCACCACCACTTCCTGAGTCTCTTCTGACAGGCGGATCGTATGAGCCGTCGCAAACGCCGTCCACGTCAACTACAGCCGAGAATGAGAGAAAAAGTTTTGGCACCCTGCACTGACACTACCAGTTTATGTGGATATTGATATAGTGCTAATTAAAGTACAAAGTGTGTGTGTGTGTGTGTCATGGCTCAGCTCACATTATCATGGCTCAGCATGACCCCCTTTGGCTGCCCGGTGGTTCCTGATGTGTAGATCAGTGTGCAGCACTGATTGGGTTTCTGGGTCGCGATGATGTCATCAAGCGGAGCGTCCGGCTCGTTACGGCCCAGTTCCATAAACTCCTCCCACTTTGGGGGTGAAAAAAAAAGGCACACAACAAAAGGAAAGACCACAGGTTAGATTACGCATCTTCACAGTGAAAATTTCCAAGTGTGTGTGTGTGTGTGTGTGTGTGTGTGTGTGCGCAGTAAAGTTAAATTAACTTTACCGAGTAAAGATTTGGTTTCTTCTCTTTCAGAGCATCTTTGTACTGGATAATGGCTTTCAGGTGAGGCAGCTTGTCTTGGATCTGAAATAAGAAACACACATACACACACAAAGGAAATGATACACCAGGTCTTACAACAGAAACACACACAGTTACATTACTCGTACACACTGGAGCAATACGTGTGTAATCAGCAGAATCTCTGCTGCTCGTAGCCCACACAGTATTTATGAGGAAGCAGAATAAAAAACAAAAAAATCCTCCACCTACACAGTCATACTGACTCAAACTGCATACTCTGACCTAGTACTGAAGTATATACAGTGCCTTGCATAAGTATTCACCCCCGGGTGAACTTTTTCACATTTGTAGCGTTATCATCTATCAGGTTTTACATCTTTGACTCTTCTTTCATTCAATCATCCAACGTTCTGTCTGCGATGTGCCATTTCTGCGTTCATCATGACCATGTGCTGCATTCGCCCTAAACATTAAACCTTTCCCCCCCCAAATTCAGTCTAAAGTCAACAGAAACAACAGTGACTAAACTGAAACCTAATTACTAATGTGAATCATCAATGTAGACAGATCAGATTTCAGCAAAAAATCTGAATTGTGCACAGAAGTTGTGTGTGTAATGTGAACGCAGCCTGAGGTCGTGGTTCTCGACCATCTTTACCTGCAGGATCTTCTGCAGCTGTTTGTGGTTCTCCACCACGAGGATGTTGGCCTGGCAGTTCTCAGCGACGTACTGACACGCGTCCGGGGAGTTGGTGGTGTAGATGCCCACAGCGAAACCTCTGTCAGACCAACACACGACTGCGTGAGTGATTCCTCAGAGAAAGTACTTATTTATAAGAAGCGATTTATTCGGAACAGTAGCTACTAAAATTCATTTGTATATAAAACAAGCCATGAAGAACCGCAAATATTTGGAACTAAAGAAAAAGACAACACATCTGGCTGTGTTTAGATTTAAAAAAAAATTAACCAGAATAAATATTAAATTATCTGATTCTATTCCTACTGGTTTTTATTCTTATTACAGAAGAAGCAATGACAGTAGGAGAATAATAAAAGTTTCAAAGTGTTAGTTATTTGGTTAAATGATAGCAGACAATACATGCACTCTCATGTACGTAAATAAATATCACTTTAAATTTAAAAATGGGGCATATTTGTGAAAAATAAAATTAACTTTTTTTCACCCATATGAAAAATGAACAAGATTTTTTACAACCATACAACTATATTACAATTATTATTATTATTATTTGTAGTAGCAGCATTGGGGATGTGCTGTTATAGAAAAATAATCAACAGTGGGGTGGTGTGATGATGCAGAGTTACTGTTACTATCCAGAAGATGATTATTTTCCTATAACAGCATGTCCTGAAGTGATTTATTCCTCTTATACAGCTGCAATTTACAAATGATTACAATTTTTATTTATCACGTCATTATTTTTGTATTAAGTGTTGTGAATTGCAGAAATGCATAGAGATATAAACCAACACACACACACACACACACACACACACTAACCCTGCCAAGATGGCTCCAATGTCAGAGATGAACCACTCAGGAGAGTTGAAGCCCAGGATGCCGACTCCATGGTAGCGCTGCAGGCCGAGCTGTAAAAACACACAAACCACAAATATTTTCACCTGGTTAAAAAAAACATGGATTGTTCTTATCAGAGTTTGTGTTATACACTTAAAAATTAGATGGAGTTTAAATGAAGACTGCAGATTTCCCACTGTAAACGGTTGCATGCGTGTGAAGCGGCTGAGCGGAAAACCAAAATAAAATACATCCTCTGAGGCCACGTTTAAATACACACGTACACACTCGACATGTCTGTGGTTTCCTCCTGAAGCTGTACTGCCCTCGCACATGACAGGTTAACAAACAGAACCGGAACAATATGTAAGGAATAAAACACTCTGGGGCTGTGCTTTTGTAGGAAAATAATCACTGATGGTGCGACGTGATGAAGAGGAGTTACTGCTACCGCCGTGAAGTTGACTAGTTTCCTAAAACAGCATGTTTTCTTTGTCTTATACGAAAACATACTGACATCCATTTCAATTTTTATTTAGGAAAGAACCACGTCATACTTTTTATCTGTTTACAGTTACATCTAACTTAACAAAAAACAGTTAGTTCCTATTCGCATCTACGTTATAAACAGTCGTTCCCTCACCAGCCTCCTTTTTCTCTCTCTTGGAGTTAATAAGAGAGAAAAAAAAAACAAAAAAAAACAACGCAGCTTGTGATGTTACTGAGAAACTGCAAAAAAGTGTGAACTCCTCTGTCCTGAAGACGTCAGAAAAGTTAAAGTTAACTGCCAGCTTTTCCAGCTTTACAAAGCGCTGACACTGGAGACTCCTTCCATAAATGTTAGTTAAATGTCAGCTCACAGAAAACTTCACCATATCAACGATTTTTTAATCCATGTTAATTTTCAGAGTTTCAGAGCTGCACGGTCTGACAAATCAGAATTGAGAATTCAACAGCACTGCGGTATAAACACTTTTCATGAACATGATGAAGTTAAAATGTCAGACGAGTGATAGGGAGAGAAACGGCTTGAATCTGTTGTGCTTCTTTTTCTCATTTCCTCAGTTTTATTCCGCAGTGTACTAGAGGTTAATGCACTGTAATAGCCTTAAAAGGAGCAATAAACCCATATCACGTTTGTAAATGATCCACAGAGTCGTGGTTAATCCTCTGCCGGTTTCCATTAGAATTAAAACGCTCTTAAAATTGAACTAAAATGATCACACCCGCACCAGCTGGATGACGTTAAGATAAGATAATGGCTGAAACACAAAGCAATAAAGCTGACCTCAGTGTATGATGAGAGAACACAAATCAAATTTATTATCAGAGTGTTTAGCCAAGGCAGAGACGCTGCTGTGTGATACAGGGACGAGGATCTGTAACACCGCTCTGTGTTTGTCATGATTATTTCAGAATAAAATCCTCCATCTAGGGTTTCAACACAATTTTCTCTGAAAAGAAAAATTCCATGAACATGGAATGATATATCAATATTTTTAAAAAGAAAATATATACTTCATGATCAGTTTTCTCTCTCTCTCTCTCTCTCTCTCTCTCTCTCTCTCTCTCATGCGGTCTTTTCTCCATCCTCACCTTGAGGAAGCTCTTGGCGGCGATGCGGCAGTCTCTGTAATAATCTCTGTAGCTGATCTTCTTCCACTGCTCTCCTTCTTTCCAGCCGAGTGCCATCCGGTCGCCGAATCGCTCCACGGCGCGTGTGAACAGCTGGTTCACGGTGAGAGGAGGTTCAGCCGCCGGCCCCGACTCGCCCATCCTCAGCTTCACCTCGCCGTTCCGCTGCCACGTCCACAGACCTGAGCCCGGGGCCGCAGACACGGGGGCCGCAGACACGGGAGCTGCGGGTCAGAGGTCAGAGGTCAGACAGTAAGACACGGTGTACTGTACACCAAAGAAGAATTCTTATTCAAGTGAATATCAGGAAGAACTTGCGGTTTAGCCGATGAACGCGATACAGATTCCAGATTATACCAAAGTTAAAAACTTTGCCGAGTCATAAAGTTTTCAGTAGCTTGCTAATCGGCTAGTTAGGACACGGGATAAGATTTGTAAGTGCATCATGGGTAATACGCATGGACCCTCATCTCCCAAGTTTGCATCTTCCTTTTTGAATGCGCTAAAAATATTCTTTAAAAACTAGCACACCCATTCTTTACCTCTAAAACTCCCTCCAATCTGTTTTTGGATCCAAAGAGTTTAAATATTGGCCCCCAATAGCCACATATATTCTCACATATATTCCTCATGACATCACTGTTAGCATACGTATTCAAGCAGGGAGCAGGGAGACACTGACCCCACAGTAGCGCACACACACACACACACACACACACAAAAAGAGGAACGTATCCTAATTACTGCCGTGTTTACTCCTGATAAATTGTCATTTGTTCCCTTCTATAAACACTGTCTCCTGCATGTGGTGTAGTCCTGGGAGTCATCTTTATTTTTACATAAGCTGACGGATACAGAAATGTGACCCTCACTTAACAGCAGTTTAATCCAAACACTGAGACGGCTCCGAATAACAAAACCAGCTACAAACGAACTTCTAAAATGTAGTTGATATAGTGCTGTGTTTACAGGAAACCCATGGACTCGATTCCGACAGACTAAACGATTATTAATGCCTTTATAATAGCCGCTGCAGCCGGTACCAAGCCTCTATTTATATTCATTTAGACCAGGATCTGACTGCCGTTTTTTTTTTTTATCAGTGAACTCATGACACAGCTAGCTCTCAGTCTGTGCACTTTAACAGACCACCTGAAAAGGTTATTTCAATTAAAAAAGAGAGAGAGAGAAAATACTGGAACATTACACTTTAAATGGATAAGGAAGTGAAAATCAGTACATGGACAAGATGCACGGAGAGATACATAAGGAAAAAAAGGGAATGAAAGAAAAGAAATAAGACAAAGTAAGATTAGAAAACAAGAATAAAGAAATCAAGAATTAAAAAGAGAGAGAATAGAAGAAAGTAAGCATGAATGCAAGAAACGGAACAGCACAAAAGAAAGAAAAATCAGAGGAAATGAACTACTAAAAAAAGAAATAGAATTAAAAATAGATAAGACAGAAGGAAAGCAAGAAAGAAAGCGAAAAGAAGAAGAAAACAAATAGCAAGAATTTATGAAAAGGAACAAGTCAAAAAAGCAGAATCAGGGAAAAAAAGAAAGGAAAGGAATAAGACAGAAAAGGCAAGAAATGGACAGAAACAGAAGTAAGGATGCCAAGAAATAAAGAAAGCAACAAAAAGAAAAAAGGAAGAGAAAAGAACGAAAGCAAAAAAGCAAGAAATAAAAAAGAACAAAAGACAGAAAAAAAGAAAGATGGTATTTTTGAATAAGGAACAGGACAGTGGACTTCCTGCCCTCAAGCCTGAAGTGCTTTAAAAAAAAAAAGATACAGATTTATACAGAGAGTGTGCTATATTTTTAATTTAAAAAAAAAAATCCTGAAATTCCTGACCTATAAACGAGCAGGTCATGTGACCCACCGCGACATGATGACCGGGTTAAGATCTTATTCCTCGTGCCAATGTAAACACATCAGTGTGGGGTGAGAAGGGCGGAGACTCGCCGTGTTCCACTGTTACAACACTGTGTAAACACTCGTACGCAACTAAGGGAAGAGATACGTGTGTGTGTTTGTGTGTGTGTGTGTGCGTGTGGAGTCAAACAACCCCGAGGTCTTTGTAACATTTCATTTATCAAAAGGGTAAAAAGTTCACAAAAAGAGAAACTGAACTGCCAGTTCTCCTTTCATTTTGTGATGAACCAGATTTACTGGAAGATGTTAAATGGAAAAGTGTGTGTGTGTGTGTGTGTGTGCATGTGTGTGTGTTAGGGTGCTTTTCCTACCAATTTCCCTTTCACACACTCCCACTCCAGAGGGACACGGTGATCTCATCGACCTGGAATTTTCCAACTCTGCTCTTACGCAAGTGTGTCAAATTTCAAAAGACCAAAAAAATTCTAGATTTTGGAATTTGAGCCGAGCGAGTGTGTGTGTGTGGTTTTTTTTCTTCAGGTGATCTGTACATTTAGTAAAAGGCAGCTCTGTGCATTTTTGTGTCCCCACACACACTTACCATACAATAAAGCCATACTTAGCTTCCCCAGGTGATGTCTGTAATAAACTATCTGCATGTCCACTCTAATAAAAATCCCACACTGTGATGGCTGCGAACCAACACGAGCAGTTGCTATCTATCTATCTATCTATCTATCTATCTACCTATCTATCTTTTACTCAGATATTTGCCTCACGTGGTCATATGATCTCATTATTGCATTCTGAATCTATTAACAGAAAACTACAATCCATCAATTTGGATGTTGTTTGTGGTTTTGGTCGCTGTTTGCTCTGTTACTTGCTCCCGGAAGCGAAGGTTTTTTTTAAACATTGAAGTGACACATATACTGAATTTTTTTATTCTGAGCTGAAAAAAAAAAAAAACATTAGGCGGTGTGTTCTATAACACAGTTATTATAAAACTTCCCCATGAAACAGCTCGAGAGTCGTGATCTGATTGTGTCTGTTGTCACAGTAGCTTAGTGAGCTAGTTAAATATGAGGGTTGGGGGTTGTTTTTAGATTTGAAGTTATGTTTATTGTTAAGTTATGTATATTATTATCCTGTCTTGTAATCCAAACTTCAATAAAATTGAATTAAAAATGAATTAAAAATGAATGCCTATAAATAACATCAACTCGAATCAAATGTCAGGTTTAATAATAAACGTGTTCTGTGAGTGTAAAGGAAAAAAAGCCAACGTTTTATTGTACACATTTGAACAGCTTGATATTTGACGAGTAAACGAATCTGTACTGAGCGGGTCCTTGATTTTTATTTATTTATTTTTAACTTACAGGGTCCCTGACTGCTTAAAGTTTGAGGACCCCTGTCCTAGACAACGAGATGGTGTGTGATTCAAGCGTCAACGGTATCGATGCTGCCGTAGAGACGCAGAGTCGTAGCGGATCAAATGATATTACTGATGGAGAAGTATCTGCGGTGTGTAAACAGGAAATTGTGTTCTCAATGTGAAGTTCTCGATTTAAGCCCAAGTTGGAAAAATAAAAACATAACCACCAACTCGCACAAACTCCTCCCTCTTCCAAATGAATAAACTCCAACCATTTTTCCTCAACCAAGGGACAATTAGGAAGAAAAGAGAATATAGTGAGATAAGATGTGTGTGTGTGTGTGTGTGTGTGTGAGAGAGAGAGAGAGAGAGAGAGAGAGAGAGATATCTCACCAGGCTCTGTGTGTCAGAGAGAGAGCTATCTCACCAGGCTCTGTGTGTGTGTGTGTGTGTGTGTGTGTGTGTGTGTGTGTGTGTGTGTGTGAGTGAGAGAGTGAGAGATATCTCACCAGGCTCTGTCTGTGTGTGTGTGAGTGAGAGAGTGAGAGATATCTCACCAGGCTCTGTGTGTGTGTGTGTGTGTGTGTTTGAGAGAGAGCGCTATCTCACCAGGCTCTGTGTGTGTGTGTGTGAGAGAGAGAGAGAGAGATATCTCACCAGGCTCTCTGTGTGTGTGTGTGTGTGTGTGTGAGACAGTGAGAGAGATCTCACCAGGCTCTGTGTGTGTGTTGATGCCACTGCTCTCCTCCCGCTCACAGGGAGACTCCTCCTCTGATGATTCACTACAAAGAAATGAAATAACCCGAGTCAGTCGAGAGTTGCAGCATGTCAGAAGCACACACACACACACACACACACATGCACACATGCACACACTACACACACACAAAATAATTTTTAAGGTGCATTATTAACTACTGGAATGCAGAGCAGGTTCAGCTCGTTAGCTGACAAGCTGAATGGGGTGAGTGTGTGTGTGTGTGTGTGTGTGTTGGTGTACACACTTGGCTGTAGACTCTGCAGTATGGTCCTCCAGAGAAGCGATGCTGTCTTCAGTAGCGCAGGACTGCAGCACGCTCATATCTCCTGCGGGGTCCATCACTCCTGCTGTCGATATGGCTGAGGGTTCACACACAGTCACTGTAGAAAACACACACACACACACACACACACAGAACGTTAACACACCATTACGAAACCTTCTCCAAATCAAATTCACACATCTTCTCCAAAGACATGTCTGGTGTCTGAGGTTCGCTTCTTTACTCTGATACTGGAGTTATGATGATAATGTAGATAACAAGTTAAAGAAACATGTAGCTACCAGTTTAGCATATTTGCAGTGAAGTGTGTGTATTTCATACACACCTGCTCAGTCAGAGACATGTGGCAGTCACATGACCCAACATGTGCTCAGAGGAACAAGTGTCTGTCTGTGTGTCATAAGACTATTGGCTGAGCAAGTGAACACAAGATACGCCCATAAATAATATCATAGTGGATTAACACACACACAAAATGCCTGCTGTATAAACCTCTAACAAGGTCAAGGAAGACCATTCAATATTAGGTAATTTACATACATAAGTAATATACTGTACATAGTTAATTACACTAAACATTTTACATGGGGTGTGTGTGTTAATATCACATATACACACATAAGTACTTACATTTCTGAGTTTCTATATCTATATTACCATCTCACCAAGTTTATCCTAAAAACAGCTAAAGCCCTGTTGAGCTAAAACCATCATTTTTAACTAACTAAACTAACTTTTGAACTAAAACCAACCAGCATTTATATAAAGAAAAGTATTTCACAAAGAAAAGAAGAAAAAATGAAACAACTCATATAAAAATAGTTGTTAATGTACATTTAAAGGTGCAATAGTCGATTTTATTTATTCCTGACTTGTACAAATAACCTGGAAGATATGTGGGACATACAATTTTTTAAAAAGTGGATTAAGTTGTGACTTTAGCAAATTGTATTAAGTAGCTGAGAAAACCTGTGGAAAACGGATCGCCGGTCCAGAACACTTGTTTGTGTTTGGATGCAATTACTGTCAGTCATTTTATCTAGATGCTGGGGGCGGAGCTTCGTGAACACGGGCAGGAATCATTCAAATGTCGAGCCCACCTAACTATTCAAAACCTAATCTTGAAAAAAAAAAACTTGCACCTTTAATGCACACAGTGCCACTTCAAGATGATGAAAAGTATCAATATTATTATATCATGATATCGGTATCACATTGTCATATTGCCCACCTCTAATGGCTACAAACTAGCACCTAACAAACCATCACATGTAGCAGCTAGATTTCCGCACTTGTAAAATGCTGACAGAAAACTAATGCCGTTCCAATAGGGCTCCGGACAATTTTTCACCTTCTAGCAGGTGAAATGCCCATTTGTTACCCCATTTATAAAGAGGCATGCTACAGTTAGCTTGGTCCTAACACAACCCTGAAATCTCATAGCTACACTGAGCAAATATGAGAATTATCATAGCAAGAAGGTTTCGTCATTCAGTCATTATATACTGCTTTGTGAAGACTTTTCATAAAATGGACTTGGAGATAAATATTCTCCAGGCTTGGGAGTAGCACAGGTTTCAACTCAGCACTGAACTACGGCAACACGAACAGGACAAACATTAAACTAGACTATATTTTTCGTAGCTAGAAAGGAGCAGCTTGTTTTTCTAAAGCCCGTGCCATGTCAAAGTGAGAGCAAAGCAAAACATCAAAATGAAACTCATTGTATTGTTCAAGATTACAGCTGAGCAGAATGCAACTGACGATCCAAAAAACCGGCAAACACACACACACATGGAACACCTTCTTTATAATGTAACGAGTAAATCAGGAACCAAACCACACCTAAACAACCTCACTGACAGACAATTGTCATGGCCATGTATTATTTTTTTCCATGTGATGGCCGAGCACGTCCTGTTCCCTGCTGTCCGAGGCCAAACCAACAGGAAGGGGGTCATTTCCAAGCAGGAAACTCGTCACTGCGTTCCTGAATGATATCAGCAGCCCACGGCTCTGTTCTCCAAACACCAACGCTGCCTTTATGATTATTTAAATGGGGAAGGCCATAAATGACAGGTTGGTATGGCTAATAATTAACCCAAGCTAGAGTGGACCATCATAATAATAATAATAATCCCATACTACCTGTTATTATAATTCATAACATAACATAACCATAATCTAAGTAGGGTCTGCTGTAGTAAATTATACAACTGAGACCCAAGTTCTATGTTTGAAACTGCTCCCTATGCCATATCCTCAGAAGATCGTGAGTTCAAATCCCAGTGATGCCACAGCCATCATCAGTCAAGAGAGCAAAATTGGCCGTGGAGGGACATTCCACGGCTATGCAGCCGGTTTCTCTGGATTTTCAGATTATTCAAGAGGTATCAAATGTCCTTTACATAGCTGACGTGAAACAGATGTCAATCAGAGCAAAGTATCATCTCCAAACATTGTCTTTCCGGTAATCCTGGGATTTGAACTGGCACCATTTGGGTCAGGAGTGCAGAACCTTAACCGCTGCCCTGATGATGGATTACGGATGTCCTGAGGCCGCTCTAGTAATTGATTTATCCAAGGAGGTGTCACACAATCTGCTCCATGGTCTTGATGAACACAGCTGCTGCTTTCCCATGAGGCCCATCAATCCCTCTCCTCTGATGATGTAACAGCACATTATTGACGAGGCTGAAATTCAGCTCAGGAAACATGGAGGTGATCAGCAACCTGCAGCTTTTAGGTGGTTGTGATGGACACACACGGACACACTCACACACACAAAAACACACAAAGCCGTTGTGGGTTGCTGTTGTGCTCATAATGATTACAACAGGGGATCCGGTTTGTATTTCCATTCACCTTCCTTGACCGCAGGGGGAATTCGACACACACCGAGCACAAACTGTGCACGCAATAGGATTTTCCATAGACACACAAACACACACATACACACACACACACACACCTTACTTAGCTTCTTCCTCACACCCACGTCGACACACCTTATGTACTGGTAAAATCGTATACATGAAGGCATACATAAATACACATGAACTTCTGAACCTCTCTCACGCACTCTCATGCTTCTCAACACACACACACACACACTTTTGAGTCCTGAAACATGTAACGAATACATACCGCTGTTGTGGTTCTCTCACACATACAGTACACTTCAGTATGAGACACACATCCATAATAATGAACACACCTAGGACTATGAGCCACCCAAAGCTCATTATGTCTTATGACACACACACACACACACACACACACAGTGTACACATACTTAATGCCATGACTCACATTCATATAGCTCTGTACTGATGCTGGTACGAGTGGGATGCATCTCAAATGTAATCTGACATCACAATGTGATATTAATTGGCTTTACACTTGTGGAAGAATAAACCTCAAATCGTGTCTCAGATTGTCTGTTTAAGACCTTCTACACAGACTCACACTGCGACTTCCTTCTTCCAAGAAGAAGTTTAATTTCACAAGTTTAACGAGAGGTTGTATATGACAGGATGAAATGAAACCACAGTTATAAGTTTTTCAAGCAGTAAATGGGAACTAATCGCAGTAGGAACTAAAGTTCTGAGTGGGGAACTACAGAAACATCGGACCGCACGGGGCGCAGGACTGATCCGAGGTGTCCCTCGAGCCTACCGTTTAGATTTGTCAGTTTACTGTGTCATAACTAATTTGCATAAATTTGACAAAATCTCAGTTGCTTGCTGCTGAAATTTCAGCTCCGTGTCACACGTGTACGTAGAAGATGAAGATTCGCCTGACATTTTGTCGCTTACTGGTGTGAACGTAGGGTAAGAAATGTAAAATCAAGCTAAAGAGCAACAAGAAAAACAAATCGAAATCTGTGTGTTAAATGATATTGCCCTTTAAAAAATTGAAAAGAGAAAGAAACTGACTACAGATGATTCTGGAACAACTGCATTTAACTAATCAATAATCTGCTATATTTTAGCTCCACCCACATGTCCTGGTACCTCATTTGTAAAACATTCATATGCACAAATTTGTTCTTGAAATCGTCATATGTAAAAATTCTCATCTAAATAATGATTTATAAAATGAGAATTTGATATGAAAACGTGCGTAAAAAATAGCGCAACATTCCAACCTGCTGTACGAGCTTTTCCCAGTGCTCATGACAGCGTGCTGCAAGCGCGATTCGAGAACTGTGAACTGTACTGACTTTTAACCCTTCTTGAGAACCTGGCAAATTGAGCACTGAGGAGAGAACGCATGTTTCAAGACTGTGAGAATTTTCTGGCTCAGGATCCAATAACGTCTTCCTAGACCTCCTTTAGTAAGCCTGAGCAATTTATTATTTATTTTTCATCAGTTCTGTTTTTATCTGTGTGACCGTCTGTTGTCAGAAATATTGATACGCAGATTAGTTAAACGATGGTAGTAGCAGGAAAACTATTTTACCTGCGGTCAATTTCAGCAAAATGTTTGACTGATGTATAAATAACTGTCGCACCAGTAGGTTGCCTGCGTACACTCAACTGTTCATGCACGTTTGTACACCATTCATACGCAAAACGCCGAGAAGTTTTCTTCAGAACGAGTTTTGAATGAAATTCATGTACGTTTGATAAATAAAGCCCCTGGACAAGAAGGATAACTGAGGACACGTTTCTCTGTGTTTTGACCAACATGAAAACACGGTGAAATTCTGGGTCACTGAAAACATGGAGAAATTTAACAACTCACCGTTTTCTCATGGATGGAAAAATGTTTTTAAATGATTTTTGAAAAATGGTGGCTTCACCACAGGCGTGCTCATATGAGCGTTTTCAACATGGACTGAGATATTTTCTCAAATTTTTTTTTGTGTGTGTGGATGGGATTTCTTTCTAAAGAGACATAAAAACTACGCTTTCCAAAATATCTGTATGCGTGTAAGCGGGACCTAAATTCAGTACACATACTTGGGTACGGTGCGTCTCACTTGGTGATGGAAAACGAAAGCAAATCTGGTGTCACTGTTAATTTTCCAAACCCCAAAATGATGCTAAGCTCTGACTAATCTACTAATTTAGTATTTTAAATTCTCATAAAATAAAACAAAACTCAATACAAGTCTGATGTATGCTAGTGTATGCTAGTGTATGCTAACGACACCAAGACACACCCTTTGACACACCTAGATCGAGTGTCCCCTGCTTATTGCCCCCCAGCTGAGAGAGAACATTAACACCCTGGGGTGAACAGTTAAACGAGTTTGGATGCATGCGTGTGTGTGTGTGTGTGTGTGTGTGTGTGTGTGTGTGAGAGTGTGTGTGTGTGTGTTTGTATGTATATGTGTATGTTTCAGCAGTGGTGAGCTTCCTGCCTTCATATTAAACCCACCATCTGGAGCTCTGCATGAGGAAGCACAGCCCCTCCCTAAACCTACACACACACACACCTATACACACACACACACACATTCAAATCATACGTGTCGTCCAACCAGGATGTGCGCATTCATATTAAATCCTTATTTCAAGACACAACAATCTAAAATAAAATGAAAAACAAAATAGTGACACACCACAATGGGATCTTTAGAATACACACACACACACACACACACACATACTCAAAGATCTGTTGCTTTGAGTGAATGAGTCACACCCAACATCCACAAGGCAACATGTTCACACATACACACACACAAACACACATCCTTAAACAGAGACTTACACTGCATTGTCCAAGCCTTGGCTGCTTGATCTGTTGAGATTTTTCTAAATTTCTTTTCTATGTTCTTTTTTTTTTCTTTTTTAAATCTGATTTCTTCTTCTTTTCTTCGTTCCTTCGATCAGCAGAATGCCGGTATCTTCTCTTCCGCCTGCCTCACAAACCGCCCTAACACATCATTCATTTCAAACTCCCCCCCATCCTGCCCGCCCTCTTCTCAGGCTCCTCCCTCCTCTGCCAGAACCCCGCTCTCTGTGCTTCCTGATTGGCTGAAAGGTCTCACACCACAGCTTCAACAACCAGCCTTGACGAATATGGCCACACACCCACACACACACACACACACACACACCCACACACACAGAGTCAGACAGAGAATGTATTATGGATGATGTGCTGGGGTTACTATAGGGTGATCTGCATCAGGAGAGGATCATGCAGCTGCAGTGACATCAGCGCAAACTCATCTCTCTCGCTCACACACACACACACACACGATTACTGATCTACAATATCAACATTTGCATTTGGGAAACTCCACAAATGCCACAAAATTAAAATTTGAATAAGGAAAATGAGGAAAAAAGGGTGTTATAATGCTTTATTTATTTCATATAAATTATTTATTATATAGTGTTTTATTTACTTCATTCTTTTTACGTTTTTTTTTTAGCTCAGCTTTTTTTTTTTTTTACCTCAGCAATTTTTTTTAGCTCAGCTTATTTTTGAATCTGCAGTGACGCCCTACAATTTATGTGAATCCATCATTCCATCTGACGGGTTCAACAAGTTCCAGTTTAAAATGTTTTAACCCTTATACAAGTGTTTACACAAAGGCAGAGATGCAGACACTGATACACATGTTACGAACACGCGACACACACACTAAAGACACTACAGACACGCAACAGATGCATACAGATCCTACAGATACTACAGACTCACACACAGATACTACAGATTCACACACAGATACTACAGACTCACACAGATACTACAGACACTACAGACTCACACACATACTACAGATACTACAGACTCACACACAGATAATACAGACACTACAGACTCACACACATACTACAGATACTACAGACTCACACACAGATAATATAGACACTACAGACTCACACACAGACACTACAGACTCACACACAGACAATACAGATACTACAGACTCACACAGATACTACAGATACTACAGACTCACACACATACTACAGACACTACAGACTCACAC
>CM040461.1:2949083-2973035 GCA_022758105.1 Pangasianodon gigas | reverse complement strand
AAAAAAAAAAAGTAGGCTTATACTGTAGGGTAAAAAAAGTGAAGACGCCCCTTCACACAAGCAACACAAAATTCCCACTTTCTTTTTTTAACGTAGAAACCCCACAGTACCATCATCGTCCAATCATAACACACACACAAACACACACATTTCTCTCCAACTAAAATATAATCAGTAATGATAACTCTCCTAGCTTCTCTCAGTGTTTGTCTATCAGCCATTTTGCGCAGCAGTGCCATCTGCTTCTGTTTGCTCTGAACTTCCTGTTGTTTGTTTAGTTATTTTGTACAAGAGCTGCTACCACGACAACCATCGAGTCAAACTAACGAAATAGAGTGTATTTTTATTACCAGCCCTGTTTACACGTGAGTGAGGAAAGATACGCCGTCATGTAGAAGGAGAAATGTCTATTAAATCAGTTTCCTCCTGATTTCCGTCATGAGGCAGTCATGGAGGACGACCATCATAATCCGGGATGGTTTAATAATTTTCTCAGCTTTATTTGCACTGAAGATTCCTTTAACAAACCTCAAAAACAACCAAAGACTTCGTCCAAGTGTTTGTATGTATCTGTCTAGTGTGTTGTCTACATTTTGAGGTGAAACATACACACAGGTTGTTTTGAGGTTTTTTAAATATGGGTATAGTGTCCTTCACAACAACCGAAATAACGGTGATGAATTCGGGTATAATTCAAATCACAGGTTTATATTAACACGCTCGTTCTAATACGTTGCTGTTTCTAGTAACAGCTCATTCACAGGGACTTGTACGGCGGATACTCCACGTAATCCAAGTTTAATAATAAAAAACAGGTTAAAAAACTTCATTCAACAAAAAAAGTATAATTGTTGATCTGGTGATTTCTGTTAGGAGACATTTATTGACCAGTTATGGAAGGAGTCTCCAGTTTTGTAACAGCTGTTTAAGTTTTCCTCCACTGGAAAGTCTTCAAGACGGAGCAGTTTGCACTTTCCAGTTCCTCCGTAACACCATAAGATGCGATTTCTTTTGCTTTGTTATCTTCAAGCGGGAAAGAAAGCGAGGCTGGTGAGAGAACGACTGTTTATAGTTGATATAATGTAACAGATTACAGGTACTAACTTACCTAAGTGGTTAAAAATCACAATGTGTCATTCATTAATCAAATAAAACGTGGTATAAAAGGAGTACAACACTTCAGGAAATGCTGTTAAAGGATACCACCCACCCATGCTGTTATATACACCACCCAACTGTTGATTATATTCCTAAAACCGCACAGCACCAAGAGGTTTATTCCTTACGTATTAGTGCGTTAAATGTAATCTGACCCAAAATGTATGTGCCTTAATTCAGTGACTAAAATTATGTTTTAAAACTTTGATTTTTATCAATAATTCAACAAAAACAAATTCAAAAAGAGAGAATATGAAGAAGCCCAAACAGAAAGATCTAGAAAGTAGAACTGTTGTACAACAGGCCTGATGCTCAAACAAGTTTGAGGTAATAGACACTTAGAACTCATTTAGTTTTAAAGGAACCTAAATACAAATGAAGATAAAATATATATAAATGTATAAATGATCAAATAAAGGTAACATATACATTATTTAAACAACTTTTTAGTCAGAAAACTACTCTGAAAGACGCCAGCCTGCTAGGCTACATCTCACAACCGACATGACTGTAGTACAAGAATACTGCGTAGCCATGGCAACCCGCGAGACCGCTGCGGCAGTTAACGCTCGCGGTCATGTTCGTGCTGATGAGGTGCTGTGAGCTGATTGGCTGTTCACGGCACCACGTGATCTATGTAAAACAGCATGGTCACTGTCACAAAAACTAGAGCCAACACTGAAATCTAGAGATAAAAATCAGACATTTTTACACCTCTCACGCCTTTCAGCCGTGAACACAGCACTTGTTGAGATTGAATGCAATCATTTAGCTTGTATTTGGCTTAATATATACTGAAAATAAAAACTAATCCTAGATGTGGGTGGAATAATCCGGTGTGTAAGATGCTGTAATGTGGCAAATCGATAATAAAATAATCATAAAACATCAAACAAACAAACACAAACAAACAAAAAGCCAACAGCTTTACTACACCTGCTCCATCAATCAACCAGAATCACTCACCTGATTAAACTAGGCCACTTTAATAAATAAATAAATAACTTATTCTGTGTCAGGCACGTGTACAATCATTGTAAAATCATACTTATTTACTTACCAGTTTGCTTAAGCTCCAACACGTGTTAAACCAGAAGCTTCTACAGCAATATGTGATGTGAAAGAGTGGATTTACTGCGCTTTTTGCGGAAGGTTAAAGAATGAGGAAGGTGATTCTCTCGGGTTAAAGCACAAATGACAGTTTCGAAAAGCAGAAATAAACGCATGTGGCGCCAAAAACCAAAAAAAACCAGGCTGGGAATAATGTAAACACAGCAGCAGCACCTAGCGGCCAGAGTGTGAATTACACCCGACTCCCAGAGTGACTGTTGCTAGGATACCCAGAGCTGACGGCTGTGATTAAAGCCGCCTGTGGCTAGTATTTGTTTCATATCATGCTAACAATAGTGTTTATTAGTACCAAAACACAGAATAATACAATTATAACACATAATACAACACCTGAGATCCTCATGGATTGCGAATTTTAGTTCGTTTTTCATTCTGAGTGACAACAAAACGATTTAATCGTCATTTCCGCTCACAAAAACCTAGGGGAATTCATACCCTCTCAGAAACAGGGTACTACACTGTACTACCTTTCCTTGTCGCTGTGGTGGTGTACACCATTTTTACCTTTAATATGTATTTTTTTAAGCTAGAAATGTGCTTTTATTGTACTTTTGAAGCCCAGTTACATTAAAGGTACACTATACCCACTTTTACAGGTGAAAAATACATATTAAATGTACAAACAATAAAAGTACCATACCATCCCAGCAACAAGTTTAGTACCCTTCGTCTGAGAGAGTACAGGAAGTATCTGGATTAACTTTACCTGTGTTCCCACCAGAGGACTAATGTTAGTTCCTGGAGCGCAGTTTGAGGAACCTTTTTAGTTCCTACTCCACAGTAGCTATGGATCATCTGTAAAAATGTTTCTGAGAAGCAACAGATCTTTCATAATTGTACTTATCCCTGCTTATATCTGTTTTCATCCTGGTCAGGGTGGTGGTGAACCCGAACTTATCTCAGGAACACTGAGTGTGAGACGAAAAACAAACCGGTCCATCACAGGGCACCCTGCGCGCACACACACACACACACACACCCACACACACATTCACACCTAGGGGCAATTTACTGCAGCCAGTCCACCTAACTGCATGTTTTATTTTTGCAGGTGGGAGGAAACCAGAGAACGCGGGAGAAACCCGAGCAGAGACAGGTAGAATATGCGAAACTCCACACAGACAGTAACCTGAACTCAGGATCGAACCAGGGACCCTGGAGCTGTGAGACGACAGCACTACTCACTGTATGAAGTACCTGGATTAACTTTAGAAGAGATTGTTCCCACCTGAGGGACAAAGGTTATCTGATTTCACAGTTTCAGGTTTTGTTTAAGTGTCTCATTTTTACTAATTTTGCTTTATTGAAAATATGCACGCAATTATGCATGGAAAAAAAACACACCAGGAAAAGACAAGGAAGTAAGAAAGAAAGAAAGAAAGAAAAACAAAAGTGGATTATGGAGATACAGTGCATGTAGGCCTACACAAATTTATACATACAAAATGTATTTATAGAAACATCCTGCCCTCTAGTGGTTATATTTAGTAATTACACCACTGTTTCAATAAACTATCCTGATGTTAGGTGAGAGACACTTTCTACACACCTCACTGTCAATTCACTTCTGTAATTGTTGACTTGTTCAGTAAATTCTGAACTAGAGCAGGCATACATAAAGTCCAGAACTGAGCAGTTTCTTACAAAATTTACTATACAAACACTTTTCTCTCTTTTTCATCTGTGTAGTAAGTTGACCTAAGCCGGAAACATTTTGGTGTAAAAAAGTTCTTCATTGTGTCCTAAATAGGCCAGAGTTCCTCAAAGCCAGGGATCCCTTTAAGTATAGTATAGTATATTATAAGTTCTTATAATAATTATAAGAACTCAATGTTTATTATTGAGGTTTTTATAGTTATTAGGCAGTTGGTCTGGTCCAAACCTCAGTAACTAGGTATTAATATCCTGTATATAATGTCAACTTGGACATAATGTTCATGAAATGAATCTGTGCTGAGGTGGTCTATGGATTTTATTATTATTATTATTATTATTATTATTATTATTATTATTATTATTATTATTCACAGTTTAAAGGGGTCCCTGTCTACAAATGCTTGAACCCCTGATCGAGAGCCTATATTTTTATATTCTGAACATAGAAAAAATGATGCTGAGAAAAACGGTTTTAAAACTACACTGTGGTTTAATGTATTTCCAGTGAAGTCAGTGTGGTTTATAAGGTTTATAAAGGAAAGTAACATGTAGATTATAATGACCCAGAATCAGAATCAGACTTAAATACTGCTCACTGTTTAGTATACAGGTTTTAAGCAATATTTCCATTTTTATTTATATATACATGTATATTTCTACACTTACATCTCTATTTTATTTTATTTTATTTCATCATATTTTATTATGTTACACTGTGAAGTTGATATTTTTGCATAATAATATGCAATATTTTTTGCAAAATAATATTTCTCATTTCATTTTATTACTAGTATGTTTCTGTCTATAATTTTAACTGAATTTATTCACTGTTATCTTTCATTGTTTTGTGTTGTTTGGTGCAACTGGAACAAGAACATCCTCCAGCATCAATAAAGTTTATCTAATCTTATCTTATCTCATCTCATCTTAAAAAAGTTGCCAAGTTGCAAAGTTTCAGATAACATGGTGGTTGAAAAATGAGTGTGCAAAGACAGTGATATAAACATTTTTCTAAACAGTTTGAATTTTTTTATTACTACAGTTCAAGGTTCAAGGTTCTTGATTTGTCACATTCACATTACATTCATGTGCTGTAATGTACTGAAATGTTTTTCCTTACTGCCTCATCCCACAGTGCAACATATTTCAGTTTAGTAATATGTTATACATGCAATTTATCAACAAACAAACAAACAAACAAACCCCTAAATGTATTATTTACATTTTGTAAATAATGAAACTTATATCAGAGTAGTTGGATTGTGTCATAAAATAAATCTGTACTGTAAATCTGTATTTTTTTTACAGTTAAATAATGCAAAAAAAGTTTGAAACCTTCTAATTTTGAGATTTATATTTGTATTTATTTTTACACACAGCTATAAAGTTGCAAAACTACAGTAAACATGAGCACTGGGTGATAAATAAAAGGTTTTGACTTCAGCAAAATATTGAAATATAATTCAGTTTTGATGTGTTTATGTGTTATAAATATTTATGTCCTAATGTAAGGTAAAAACGACGCTGTTTAAAAATAAATAAATAAACAAATAAACAAACAAACAAACAAATTAATAAATAAATCACCGCTCGCGCGCTAAAACGGTAAATAATGGCGGCACGAGGAAAGTGGACGCGCGCGCGCGCGCCGCAGCGGGAACCGTGATCAAAGGGGTTACACTAATACAGTAGAGCGAGGGGGCGTGGTCTGAGTTTGGGTCACGCCCCTTCACCCCCACCCTTCTACATTTTCAGTTCTAAAAAGCTCCTGACGTAGGCGGGAGAAAGGGTAGCAACAGTTGCCTCGAGACCCCCGCGCTCGCGCACCATAGCGACTGTAGTCGTGGAGACCGTTTCTTACCAACAGCGGAGAGCAACAGCAGCAGCAGCAGCAGCAGCGGAAACTGGAGCCGAAGCTCAAAGTGTGTGTGTGTGTGTGTGTGTGTGTGTGTGTATATATGTATATGTGTGTATGTGTGTGAGAGAGAAAAGACAAGAAAACAACCAGAAAGCTGCGAAACACAAGGTGAATGGTGTGTTTTTGTTTTTTATATTTTTATTTCTATCAGTTTGGGGAAGAATTTGTAACGAAATTTGAACTAGTTAGCTAGTAGGCTAGCTTGGTTCTGTTAAACGCGTTCTGTTGAACTCTGTAGAGATTAGCTACAAAACAAAACGTATTTTTTTTAGTATGTTTTTTTCCTGGACAAATTGTATATCGTTTGAACAAACTTGTTGGCGTGTTGTTCCTGCGGTGTTGTTAACTTGTCTCGGCTAGCTGTTGCCCTGCTAGCCGGCTGTCGTTAGCCGAGCAGCTAGCTTAAACTTTTCCAGTGGTTCATTAAACTGGTCTGAATCTCAACCAAACGCATCCATGTTCACGATTCTGTCATCAATCCTGTCGCATTGGTGTAAAAAAAAAAAAAAAGCTTCTGGTTTACTTTTGTGATCTAATGCGTGTATGCATTACTGGCGTTTCGACCAGCTCTGGGCTGTAAATATCTCCTTAAATACTAATAAGTGCTTTTTGGATATCTTATGCACTTCCTGGGTTTCTGTCTCTCCAGAGAGATTTAATCCGGGATTATTGTCGAGGCTGCATGGCAGTAAATCTGGAGTGGAGATAAAGAAATAAAGCTGAAGTGTTTCCCAGCTCGATCAGAGGCAACAGGTTGTTTTAAAGGCAGAGAGATCTGGCAAAGAAGCAGCAGGATCTTCTGATGAAAACTGCTGGTTTTTAAGATAAAGATGAATAATGGAAATGGTTCTGGAGGTGATTCTGATCATCTTGGGTTTGATAATGTGAATTGGGTTTGATGATGTGCATAATGTGAAAATCTGAAACTGCATTACTAAAATAAAGCATTAATAACTCAACCTACACAGGTTAGTTTTCATGTAGGATCATGTTTAATCTCCTCACATGCACGTTCATTTCTGATGTACATCTTGCTCTAGTGGTGTGTTGATCCGATCCTGAGTATCGATATCGGCGCTTCCTCGGTTATATACTTATATTCAGTGTTTAATACACAATAATGTAATAATGGATGCATAAATATATACTAAATCTCGTCATGTGTCAGGGTTAAATATAATTATACTGAGAGAGATTTATTTCTGGTTAGGGTATTGATGCTAGATCGCAGTAAAGCTGGAGAGGAAAAGAAATAAAGCTGAAGGGTTTCCCGGCTCGGTCAGAAGCAACAGGTTGTTTTAAAGCCAGAGTGATCTGTAAAGAAGATGCAAGAAGACGCAGGGAGGCGCAAAGCATTAAACTGGACGAGTTTGTGGTTTTTAAGCTGAATAATGGGATGAATTTAGGATTAAAGATGAATAATGGGAATGTTTCTGAGCGTTATCTTGGTTCTCTTCGGGTCTGATTTGCCGTCTTGTCTTGAATTCGTTTGTGTTGCGTTTCATCAGAAACCTGTTGTAAGAATGAGCAGACAGCCGTAATGTGAAAATCTGAAATTGCATTACTAACCTAAAGCATTAACTCGGTACCGTTTACTTAGCTTTGGTTCCATTTAGGATCGTGTTCAGTCCCAGGAGAATTTACAGCTCGGTCTAGAGGTGTACTGATCCGATTCTGAGTCTCGGTTTCTGTCTGATCTACTCCATACGGTACTAACTGCTGTGGGTTTCCTGCTTTTCGTGATTCATTCTCTTTCTTTGTTTTGTGTGTGTATGTGTGTGTGTGTGTGTGTGAGATCCTTAAATACAATATACTACAATGTTCAACACACAATATTGTAATGGTGGATGTATGTATATTAAAAACACGCCATGCATCACAATTAAACACGAGCTTGTAATCTATCCAGAGAAATTGGATTCTGGTTCGATTTTTGACGCTGGAACACAGTTAAAAAAAAAAAAAAAAAACAGCTGACGTGTTTCCCAGCTCGGTCGGACGCAACAGGTTGTTTTAAAGCCAGCGTGATCTGTGAAGCAGCAGAGGCAGGAAAACCCCAACCATTAAACTGGATGATTTTGATGATTGGTGTTTCTTTTTTTAGCACAAGATAAATCCTCTGAATGTTTCTGAATGTCATTCTGATCATCTGTGCTTTTGATTGAAATTGCAGTACTAAGTTAAAGCATTAACTTTAGGTTTAGCGCCATTTAGGATCATGTTTGATCTCTGAAGGTGTCTGATGCACAGTTTACCCCAGGAGTGTACTGATCCACTTCCGAGTATCAGTATCAGGGTTGTCTCGGTTACTAAACCTGGTTTTACGCTGCATGATTTGTGGCCTTCACATCTAACCGCGCATCGCAGAGGAATTCTTTCAGCGGTTTGTGAGTATTGGTCCTGGAACGCTTGGTACAGCTGGACGATCCCCCGATTTGCTTTTTTTCACGGCTCACTGATTATAACCATTTTCCCGTAATGAACAGTAGGCGTGGTTTCACATTCAAACTCGTGCTTCTAGTAATGAAGGTTTCTTTCCTTAATACAACAAAATAAACTACAATGTCAAACACACAAAGTTTATAATGGTGGATGTGATACATTAAAAACTCAACATGCGTCACAGTTAAACACGAGTCTGCTTTAATTGGAGCCTGCTAGACCAGAATTATTTTTTCTTTTCCATTATAGCAATTCGACAATTTATTGTTATTTGGACACGGGTTAAATCTTCACACAAAGTGATGTCATTAGAGCAGTGGTCACTAGCGCGCTAACAGTTAGCGAGTTTGCATGTCAGAATTAGTTATTTAGTTCTGTTTATATTTCTGCGGTTTAAGTAGTGGTCATTAAAAGTGCTCATGTGTGTGTTCATACATTTAGGGTGCTGGAATCCTTCTTTGTAACAGTAGCTAGTTGATTTTTAGCTAGCTACATTAGTTACCTTGGATCGGTTAAGGTTACTGTGGAGAAGAATGGGGTTTTGTTTCACTTTAGGATCACGCTTCTGTACATTTTATTGTTTTCATCGTGTCAGAATCCATTGTTGTCAAAGATCGAGAGCAACTGATTGTCAGGAACAACGTACTGGGTCAGAGATGGTGTTTTCATTCATCTGGTGTTGTCTGTAGATGTTAGTTCTCACCTAGCTAGTGTTTGCTGCAGCGTTGGTTGCCGCAGTGTGCTTCAATTAACAAACTCAGCAGCTTCACAACTCCACAGAGTCGTCTGCTTTGTTCAGATTGTGATCCGTAAGCGTGAAATACGTCCAGATCGCTGGCTGTTCATTTGCGCATCGACATTAACATCCATTAAGCTCTAGTCAAATAGTATCACGTGCTATCGGATTTTTTATTTTTATTTTTTAACGAGTAAATGAACACGATATCAGATGTTACTGATGCTCAGAATGTTCCGTACTCAGAATATTGTCATTGTCCCGACATTCCTCACAAAACGAAGTCGCTTAGCTCGGCAGCTTTTTTTAGACAGCGCTTTCCCCTAACGATCAACTCAGTTCCCTTTTGAAGGGCTGCATTAGGACACGTGTGGGACAGATGCTCACTGGACAACTTTGGGAGGTTTGGAAAGAAGTATAAAAATTTCAGTCTTTTATGAGATCATAATCATATCATAGACCATGATAAAGGGCGAGGGAGTTAACGTGATATAAAAATTTAACATCGGCACATGCGCAGCGAGGACATGTGAGTTTATTATAAGAATCGTTGCACTGCCGGTGACATTTCTCTGGAGATAATCATCGATGACTCCAACCGGCAATGCCAGCGTAGATTAAATTACGCATTATGCTCCGCGCTCACATCTGACAGGCTCGCGGGGAACTTGTTGGGCGCCAATGGCTGTGACAATGGCTCGAGTCCGCTCATCCGAGCCCTGTCATTTTTGTCGCTCGTGTTACACCTGAGCAGTGGAAAGCGCTTTAATGAGCGCCTCTCGTGACAATGGCTTATGGGCCAGGTGTCGCCTCCGCCTCGCTATTGATCCCTCTTTATCAGCGAGCAGCCGTGCCTCTGAAAGCCGCACCGATAATGAGGGTAATTGCCGTGCCGAGCGAAAAAAAAAAAAGAGAGAGAAAGAGAGAGAGAGAGAGATAGGCAGGCTGATGAGACACTGTGGTCCACTCTCGTCCCGGCTCTCCTCTGGGCCGCTAATCACGTTAGGACAGCTCTGATCCGCTCATTAACGAGAGGCTCCGGCTGTCAGAGCGATCGCTCTCCAGGGTCGAGGGAGCTGACGAGGACAAGTTTCTTCCTGGCGTGTGTGTCAGGTGTGCCGGTGATTTCTGGATCGCTGGAGCAGAAAACGTACCCCTGACTCTAAACGAGTCTCCGATGACGTGCGCTGCAGTGCCTCAGTAAAGAAATATGTTGTCACAGGTGTATTTCCAGGCAGGATCGGCCTTCTCTGTCAAGGATTGAATGATTCATGGAATCAGCGTTAATTATTGATGGGGTCAGACACTTGCATCCTAGCCAGAGTTATGTTATGTCCAGTCAGAGAGCGGAATGAGACTCGCTTTGCGTGTTACATGATTTTCAAACTCTCCTGCCTTTCCTGTGACCTGACTGAGACTTTCGTAGTCTTAACAGAGTGACAAGGCATGGACCGATAATCAGTTATCCGTTATGTAAGGAATTAAACACGGCTCCTATAGGAAAATAATCAGTGATGGAGCGGTGTGATGAAGCAGAGTCACTGTTACTGCCGTAAAGTTGATTCTTTTTCCTATAACAGCATGTCCTGAAGTGTTTTATTCCTCTTGTACCTCAGTGATTTTTCAAATAATACTGTTTTCTCTCTGCCATACAACTCTGTGTTTAGCTGTTGCTATAGAAACAGTAGAGTATTAAAACAAGTGCATTGATATAAACCTGTGATTTGCATCTGTTATAGAAAAATAAGTCTAACTATCCATCCATCCATCCATCTGTCCATCCAGATGAAAGACAAATTAAATGAAAAAACAACATGAAGTGTATTAGTCAGTTGGTTTTTTTTAGCCACCTGGAGCCTCCAGATCAGCTTCAGTGCTCTTTGTTATATAGATTCTACAAGTCACTGGAGCAATGAACATCATTCTTCCTGAAGATTTTCTCTCAGTTGTTTTTTTTTGTGGGATGATGGCGATGGAGACACTTCAACTGTTCAACTGGGCGAACGTGAAGGCCAGAACATAAGATATACATCGTTTTCATCCTCATCAAATCTTTCAGTGAGCCCTCGTGCCCTGTGGACATGGGCGGGGTCATCCTAGGGGTTTATCATAGGGTAAAGGTGACGAGTCAGAACAACTTCGTTCTATTTGGAAGAGAAGGTTTCCCAATAATTCCATACTTTTCCACTTAGTAAAGCAGGTACTGGAAAACAAGTAGTTACATGCGGTGATATCTGTAACCATAACGAAGTTTGGGCATATGTTGTGATCTGAAAGTTTGACAAGTTTAAACCTTCGCTTGTTGTTTTAGATGGTCTCCAGACCATAATCCATCACCCCTCAATTTGTAATTCCTTTCCTCTAGTTATTTGTACCATCCTTCAAATATTGTTCTTAGTAATCCATCTGAAAATAAATCAGAAACACGCCACATGCAGATAATTGCAGGTTGCTAGTTATTGGGATATTTTAAGAAGAGATTAGTGTAAAAGCCTTGGGCAAACTCAAAATCATTTGCTCACTTGTTTTGACAAAGTTTCTGAATCAGGCTTTGGAGTCTGAATCAGCCTTGTTAATTCCGTCCCACACGCCCTGCGCGAAAGAAAATAAAGGAACGGGAATGAAAACTGCACGCCAGCCGAAGCAGAACAGCTGCCGTGTTTACATGGCAACTTGATACACAAATACAGCCTGAGTAACGGAAAGACAGGGGCTGCCCTCGAGCCTTTGGCCTCAAGCTTTCAAAACTGTTTTCTTTTTTTTTAATGCAGTTATCCTTTTTCTTCTGACAGGCACGTGGAGCCGTGGCATGCACAGGCAGGTCAGAGGGCAAAGGTGTGTGGAGAGATGTTGAGGATGAAGAACTGTTGTGTAGAAACTGGATTTAACTCTTATTCCTGTAATCCTGTGCATTTCATCTCCTTTAATCCACCCGGGATCGAAAGCCTTTGATACATTGTTCTGCTCAGTCGAGTTTATTATCGTCGCTCACCGAATAAAACTCGCTGCTGAAGAATACAGAACAAAAGTCACCGGCTCATTCAGAATGCAGGATGCGGAGCGATAACATCGAGGTGGCGAGGGTGTAACCTCCACCTTTTAGTCTTGCCCTCTCACCTGCTCACAAAATCATACACATGAATGCAAACGTGAGCGAGCGCTCAAACACGCAACCTGTAGGCGGTTTCGTTCTCTGCATGCATTTCAAATAAGAGGGGGGACAAATTATAAATTTATTAGCAAGCCCACCAGGCACGTGGAATTGATGGCTAAAAAGTAGTAGCTAACATAATAACGTAGCGAGTTGGTTGGCTAGTTTGCATTGTGCGACAAAAAGGCACCAGGTCGTGATGCACTGCAAGCAAAAATATTATTCGAGTCTGGCTAGCATGTTTATTTTCTAGGTAATTTAGATTTTAAAGTACTGTAAAATTTACAGTAAACAACTGTGAAACATTTAAAATAAAGTACTGTAATATATTGCACAGTATAAAATAACACATAATCCAGTACATTTTGGTCATTTTGCTGAAGCAGGACACACCTGAGACTAAGGGTAAGGGTCTTGCTCAAGGACCCAACCATGCAGATTAGCAGTGCTGGGACTGGATCACACGACCTTCTGATCTGTAACTCAAAACCTTAAATTACTGAGTCACCACAACTCGCTCAACTAGCCTGCGTTGATTCAACCACTGAATTAACTCGCAATAAAAGATTGCATTGAATCAGTGCAAGCTAGTACTTTTTTTTTTTTTTTTTTTTTATACAGTGGAGCAAGATATATTTAAGGCATTGTGCTAAAAGTTTATTTTGCTCAGTCTAGTAAAATCAAGCCGTAAAAAGTGGTTCGGTCATCAACAAGAATCTCAGTCGATGTGTAACGGCATTGACTTTCATCACATCCCCGTGAAGCGCATCACGTTTAACAGAAACAGCAGATGCTCATGTATGCGGAAGACGGCAGATAGCGCTTTCCTTCAAGTGTGTTATGCAGCATTAGCAGCAGTTCGAAAAAAAGATGTAATTCCACGTGTCTCAGAGGAAACGTGTGATGGCCTTCACTCTCCGGGGTTTGGTACATGTCCTGTGATGGGGTTGGTGGGAACTGGCCAAGGCTATGATTCAGGAGAAAATTGGGGAATTGTTTAAAAAAAGAAAAAAGAAACAACTTGTAGCCCGGACACAAAATCTGCTTGTTCTGCCTCTGCCTGAATCTGCCTGGGCTACTGATTTATTTTTGTTTGTTTGTTTTTGTTTGTTTGTTTTGCGTCTCTGGCCTGACTGATGTGTATGAAGGTTGTTCGTCTGGTTGCAATGGTTTTCTCGTTCAACAATCTGGCCAGCATCCAATCTGTCAAATCCGCTTTATCCCAAGTTGCAGGCACAACCTCAGTTTTGTGAAATTCCACTAGCCGAGTAGGTAGATACTTAACGAGGCGATTAATTCAGCTCATCCTCAGTCAACTGTTTGAGTGTTCACTATTTACAGGTGCCGTGTTAAAAACTGTATTTGACCACAGCGTCAACTCCAGGATTGTGTTCGTGGCGTCGGCGTTGACAGTAATCCTACACCATGGCGAGTTTTTAACAGAGCCCAGATCTCAAACTGACAGCTGCAGTGAGTTCCCCTAGGTGTGTGTGTGTGTGTGTGTGTGTGTGTGTGAGCGTTGGGACGGCCCGATATGGCTCTCGATGACATCTTTAACCATGTATGCGTGTGCACTATGGCTGTATTTAGCCCAGTCTGTAACACTGCTCGTCCTCAGCTGGCCCATCGCTGCCTGCCGAAATACTTCCTTGTTGTTGAGTCAAGTCGACTTTATTTACTTGGACAAGCGTACGGTAAAAAAAGAACGCTTCTACGGCTAGTTCAGGTGCATATCCGCGTTTAACATAGGACTCGACGAGTTGTATCAATGAATGCAACTACAGAACTCTAAACTAGGCTTAGTTCAATAACAGGTCACTAACTGGTCACTATCTGTCTTGGCAAAATAATACTATATGCTTACTTCAACAAATTTTTAAATCAAACTAACGCAAAGTCACGGTATTCCGCACGATATTTACTGGTTTGCAGCTATGCTAGTGTGACCAGTCGACTGAATTGCTTTAGAGAGGGTCTTCCCTGCATTTAAAACTCTGATTTCTTCAATTCCTACAAGAAAAATTCTAAATAAAGGCTGTCTCGCTAACCGAAACACTCCAAATTCATTTTGTTTGCGAATCATTTTCGAGTGTAGAATCGACTCATTTTTGAAGCCTGGAGCTGATGAATCAACTCCTTTTGCAATCGACTTCTAACACATTTATTTCTTGCGTAGTATTACTTGCGTATTTTAGACCGTTTGTAGCTTTTTATCCCTTTGTAGCTACATTTAGTGTTGTGGAACAAACACAAAACAAGTTACTGTTATCGCTTACGTTTTAACATAAACACCTCACAGAAACTTTCACCATATTATGGATTAATTCCATTTTTATTTGTTTATTTGTAGCGTCTGCCATAGAGGCCCCTGTGTACGTTGTTGCTATAGAAACAATACCGTATTAGAACGAGCGCATGTGACTGTTCTGCAGCTGCACTAATGTCAGAGAAATTTAATCAACACCCTCTGACCAATCAGAATCCAGAATTCAACATCGCTGTGGTTTAAAAAGATATATTGTACAGCGAATTAGTAGCACATGACTAGACGTGACTTTTTTTATTATGTTCTTATTTTGGTCGGCAACTATTAGGGAGGCTCTGGATTTGTGTGTGAAAAAACAGACACTTCAGCGTGTTGATGCTGAAACCGTGTGTTATCAGGCGTGTGAGGTGTTTGTTTGAGGTGAGACTGTGGAAACGGCTGCTCTCCGCTCAGATACCGTGAGAGAGAGAGAGGGAGAAAGAGAGAGAGAGAGAGAGAGAGAGGGAGAGAGGGAGAGAGAGGGAGGCGGGGTGCCTGATTTATAGTTTCAGTCGCTCTTAATACATTAAACACCTGTAGCTTTGTGGGCTGATATGAATCAATCCTCGCTTGAGGCCTCGTGAGTGGGATCCAGCCATGATTCATCTCTCGCTCGCTCTCTCTCTCTCTCTCACTCTCTCGCTCTCTGTCAGGACAGGCTTTAAACACGCTTCAGCAACAGGTAACAACATGCCAGGAAATGAAAATGTTTTTCACACACCGACTCACCCTCACTGCAACCTCTCCTCATCAGTGCGTTCTTTACATTCCACCTGGTTTGTATCATAGCTACACAACAGCTAATTAAATTTCCTGCCACTAACAGCACACTGAGGCCTTCAGATTTGAATGACAATAGACCTCTCAGTCCTACCTCTCTCTCTCTCTCTCCCCCCTCCCCCCTCCCCCCTTCTTCTCAGTCTTTTGACATGGACAGTATAGACACCCTCCTCCCAGTACTTCTCTGTCTTTGGTTTTAAAGACACAAATGCAAAAATATTGCTCGTGTTAGGATATTACCTAATTTTCTGGACAATAAGTCAATCCCAGTGCTAATATTCGTCGTGTCATTACTATAATACTAATTACTATGTCATTACTTTATCTCGCCTCATGTTTATTAAAGACTATTATTCTCGATTCTGATTGGTCAGAAAGTGTTGAATAATTTTCTATACCAGCAGCTCTGACAAATCACAGGTTTATATTATTGTGACTTGTACGGGGACCGCTCCAGATAATCAAATACTACTACTAATAATAAATAACTAATAATAAAAAGACATGCTGTTAATTTTTTTTATTGATATGGTGAAGTTTTCTGTAAGAAGGCGTTTATTTAACATTTATGGAAGGAGTCTCCAGTGTCAGCGTTTTGTAACAGCGAGTAAGATTTCCGGTTTCTCGGTAAAGTGACAAGCTGCGTTTTTGTCTTTTTAAATTCAAGAGAGAGAAGAGAGAGAGGCTGGTGAGGGAATGACTATTTATAGCTGTTATAACGTAAGTGATAACTTGGTTCATGGACATTCTACAAAACTAAATGTGACTATAAATAGATAAAATGGATGTGTGAGTCTTTAATAATAAAAAATTTTATTGTTGCCATGTTGCTGTGAGATCAGAAGGTTAAAACGTGCAGTTATAGGAAAATCATCTACTTTGGGTTGGTAACAGTAACTCCGCTGTATAACGCTACCATATTGTTGATTATCGTCCTATAAAAGCATGTCCCAAAGTGTTTTATTTCTTGCATAGTGGGCCAATAGGAAAATTGCTATAACTCTGAGAATAAGTCAACATTGCTGGAACAAAACCATAAAAATGTGGCACGAGAATGTGATTTCGTAGCACTGAACTGTAGGAAATCCACCATATTTGTGGATACAAACAATTAGTATTAAAGCTAGCGAACTAATATGATCTAGCAAGGTATTAGCTGCTAACAATCTAACTACCGTTTCTTTGCTGGATTACTTTCTGCAGCATCTGGAAATCTGCGAATGTGTTCTTTTGGCATTTTCATTCTCCTGAGTGGAAATTTGCTTCCATTAGCTGTTTAAATGAATGAATCATGTTCAAGCGCTTGTCAGACTGCATCCTCTTTCCGATATAACTGCACAGTTAATCCTATCTTTTTTTCTACCGCTTTACACTTCAGTTTAAGATTCTCACATTCAGGGGGTTAAAGTTCCCCTCTGGTAAAATTAAATGCTACCGCAGAAAAATTCCTTTTTTTGCATTCTGCTCTAAATCTCCAAAGACCTCAGTGTCATTAAGTGTCTGAGTGATGCGTAGAATACCGTAACCTCATTACACTGTAGGCCTGAGGTCACTAGTTCCCTCCAGTTCCTGCATTAAGCACCCGGACTAATGCAGAGCGCTTTCCTCCGCCCATACCAACATCCTGTGCATTTATCCTCAGCCCTCGAGCGCCATGTGTTTGCAGATTCGTCTTTTTCGCCTGTGAATGCCCATTCAGGCCACATCCAGCATGTGAATAGACGAGGAAGTGCTTGTTGATTTGAACCCCAAGCGACTCCCGCTCCACAGTAATTGTTATTATGCTATTGTGAGGAGAACATGTCAAACAGTCGCACAGGGGCTTAAACACAGGCCAAGGCCGTCATCACAGCGGGGGTGAAACTTACACCATGCTGTTTGATCGGATTCAACTTTCCGTTGTTTATTAAAAAACCTCCAGGGCCATCAAACATTCTCATAAATCACAGATCAATGTTACGATCATCTAGCACCACAGTAAACAAGAGAGATTTCCTTGGAACTGCTCACCAGGTTGTTTAGCTCCAGAGCTTCGATTTCTTCAGCTTGATGAAACTTGTGGGAGTTTTTTGCGTTAGTTTCCATACTTTTTGTGTTTGAACTTTAAAAGTTCAACTCTCCAGTTGCGCGTATCCTCTTCCATCAGTGCACACCCATCATCCCTCATATCTCTGAATCTAAGTTAGTGCTCATTGTCACTCTGACACGATTCGTGTATTGAATTGTAGATAAGAGACAACATTTCAGCATCTTTTGCACACACAATAAAGATATCATCCCTTGGCTCTGATTGCTCTCTGACATGTGGAGTTATATAATATATATATCGTATTTTTCAGGCTGGTTGATTGATTACATCAAAAAAAAAAAACAAAAAAAAAAACAATTCAAAACAATAGTTATTGATAGTTATCTAACGAACACTAACAGTCATTTAAATCAGAGACTATATGGAGGTTAGAAAATGAATGCGTCAAACATAACGCTCAACATGGCAGCTCTATTACTTAAGTCTGACCTCTGTAATAAAAAGAGGCATTTGCCCTTTTCTCTTATGAGACGTAACAAGGAAGAAGCCTGGCTGATCAGATACTTATGTCTGTGCAGATGTAAGTCACCTTTGTTTCTACAAAAGTCCTCATAACAGACACATTATCAGTTAAGGACTCATATAGAGGAAATGTGGTTTATTATTATTATGTGGATTTGCATATTTGTGAACAGAAAATGTAGTCTATTTAATTCCAACATGCTAGCTAACACTGTTTTCCTGAATATAAACATATAATTAGCATCAATGAGTGTTCGTCCGTGTATTAAGACCTCAGAAATTGCATACATTAATTAGCAGTTGCCTCCATTTTGCAAGCAGTGGATTATGGTTTGGAGGAGTAAACCAAATCGTTGTACCAGACGCGGTCTTATCGTGAGAGTGGGTGGAGGATGTTTGGATATTTTTGAGGTTTTCCAATGCTTGTTATGAAAGGCTTTCCCAGGGATCAGACATCGGCCCACTTTTATTGATAAGTTGCATGCTAAGTCTTCAATCCAGTGAACTAAATGTATTGCAATGCAGAATACATCACCAATGTGTTATTTTGCTTTGGCTAAGAGCATGTCTGAGAGGAATGTTGTAAACTGTAATAGAAATAAACTGAAAATGTAAAAGCTGGATTAGCTAAACTTTGGAGATATAGCTAAGAAAGTTCTCCCATTGGCCATACAATGCACAGCATAGGGTGTAAAAGCCATTATTTTGTAGCGACATGTATTTATTGGCAGATGCTTTTATCTAAAGTGACTCACAATTTAACTGGACAGTTGAAGGTTAAGGGCCCAACAACGACCGTTTCAAAATCGTAAGTAGTCCAAATCCTTAACCACTGAGCCATCACTGCCATTTCGTTTGTGCCCTATGTAGTGCACATGTATGAGGAGTAGGGATTCTTTCTACTCTCTGGGCTGACACACCCTGTTACCATGGAAACAGCTGTAAATAATGTTGTCATGCCTGTGTCCAGTATGTCACGCAGGAATGTGGATGTGCGATAGTTTATTATTCTCAGATTTTTACAGAGAGTCATGCTTGGAGTTTCGAGTTTGTGGGTCTCTTAGGATTCAAATAGCCCGATCCTGTATGCCCTACAGCGTTGCCAAGATGGCCGCCAAGTGCACAGAAGGACTTGGACTGCATACACTGCCTCTGAAATGTGTCGATTCCCAGCTCGTGCAGTCTGCAAACACGTACACCTTTACTATTATTACAGTATCCCACTTCCTGTTGTTTAATATGAGGTGAGTCATTCAGGTCTGAAATAGCAAAATTAGGCTAATCTGTGCATTCTTCATTTAAAAACCGCTTCATGTGGATCCCTTGGATAGGTGGAGGACATTCACTGAGATCTAGAGCACAACTCACAGTGCTGTGCATAAGTATTCACACCTCCTCCTCTCTTTTGAACTTTTCCACGTTTTGTAATTATAACCTGGAACTGAAGTGGGCTTAATTGGGATTTTGTCAGGGATCTACACAAAATTGCATTCTGTTGAAGTGTATGGAATTAAATTTGTGCCAAAAGTATTGAACGTAACTTTTCAAGAAATGAACAAAAATATACAATGAGAAAGAAGAAAAACACTCTGAAACTGAAAACAATGAACTCAGTGGCAAAAATTTAACAGGGTCTTCAATTAAACAGCATTCTTTGTTAACAGTTTTCTAAACTTGCTTTCCACTAATCATGGTTTATAAATGCGCTGATAGGGTTTTCGTTTACGCTCTGCAAGTTTATGTTCACCATTCTGGCACAATCTTCTCATGTGGGCGGGCTTAACAGCCTTTTACTCCTATTGGTTAGTGAGATTTGGATCGACAGCTCCCTGACCTGGAAGTAGAGACGCTCCTGAGAGCTCTTCTCAAAAAATTAGTCATATGAGACTTCCAAAACCGCAAATATTAATTATGAACTAATATACTAAGGAAGTAAGTAAGTAATTTCCACTACAAAGTACAAACACTATAACTATACAGCGACCCGCCTCCAGAACGCTCTCCAAAATTCATGCCACTGAAGTCTCTACTTCCAGGTTTTCGTTTCTTGAAAAGTTACAAATTTACTTCAATAGAAGAGGGAAAAAAAGTTAATATAGTTCTCAAAATTATTTACAAATTAAAAATGTATTCTGGTAAAAACCAGTTTGCCATCAGAAGTCATATAATTAGTTGAATGGAGTCGACCCGTGTGTAATTAAAGTGTCACGTGACCTGTTTCTGGAAGTTTCTGTTCACGTGAAAGTGTCACGTGACCTGTTTCCAGAGTTCGTTAGAGAACATACCTAAACAAATAGCATTATGAAGAACAAGGAGCTATCCAAACAAGTTCTGGAAAAATATAAATGAAGGTTTGGATGTAAAATTCTGCATAGCATGAATAAATATACTATTAAAAAATGGAAAGAATCTTCCCCCTGCTTCAATATTATATTATATTATATTATATTATATTATAATATTACATTATCCTAGTTAAGTCCATTTCAGTTCCAGGTTCTAATACTGCAAAATATGGAAAAGTCCAATGTGGTGAATACTGTATGCACGTCTGACACATGCATGCTATTGAAACACATGTATGTGTTCGTTTTCTTGAATTAAACATATAATTAGCATAATTAGTGTTAAGGCCTCAGAAATTGCATGCCTGCATTTCACAAACAGTGGCCACACCTGTTAAAGTAAGGTACGTTCAATTAAACAATCACTGCTGTTCTGTAAGTACAGATACCATTTCAACATTGTATCCGAGTTAACAAAACAGTTGTATCAGCCGTGGTCTGACGAGGCAAGAGAGTGGGCAAGTGGGAAAGAAGGTTAGTTTTCCACTGCCTGTTGTGCAAGGCGCTCCCCAGGGATCAGACGCTGGCCTGCTTTTATTTTCAGTTTGCGTGCTACGTCTTGAATTCAATGTGCTAAATTTTCCGCTAAAAGGGCTTGGTTGTTTTTGGACTTTAAGAATTTGTCAACACCAAGCTGGCACGGAATCGAACCCAGAAACACGCGTGAAAGATGGTGTGCATGTTTGTGGCTTCAAGCTTTTTGGCCGACTCCGTGCAATAGGAAAGCTCATTCCTCATTAGCCCACTCAGTATCCGAGCATGGAATGTAGTGGCTGAACCGGATCCATCAGAGAAGACGGCGTAAAAGATTTCTCCAAACAGGTTCATAAATGCGAGCCTTTCAGCTTTTCTTGAAATGAACACTTCATGGAAGTTTTCTCTCAGCTCACTGTGATTCAGGTCTCGCTGCACAAGTGTCATTTGACCTGCGTTTCTCTTTTTGCTGCTGGAATTTTCTACGAACATGTAACACTAAGAGGAGGGGAGGGAACATGCTCTGAAGTTGCTAGCAACAGGTTGCCATGTTTATTCATGTGAATCAGCAGTCAATCTGCGTTCACCCGACCACTGTGTAAGACAAACTCTCATTCTGTCTTCAAGGTTCGTGACAATGAAATTAAAATCATGCATAAACAGGTTTTCAGTTAATGTTCACATCAGAATGGGGGAAAGTATGTGATCTCAGTGACTTTGACCGTGGCATGGTTATTGGTGTTAAAAGGGCTGGTATGAGTGTTTCAGAAATCTCCTGGGATTTTTTTTTTTAATGCATAAGAGCCTCTAGAGTTTACACAGAATGGTGCGAAAAACAAAAAACATCCAGTTCTGCGGGCGGAAACGCCTTGTTGATGACAGAGGTCAGAGGAACAGAGGACAGGAAGGCCACAGCAGCTCAAATAACCACTCTGTACAGCCGTGGTGAGCAGAAAGGCATCTCAGCACGTTGAGTCTGGAGGCAGATGTGATGCAATTGCACAAGACCACATCGGGAATCTGAGGCTACAGCGGGGACATGATCATTTATCACTGAAACTAGACAGTGGAAAAAAAAAAAAAAACAGGCAACATTTTTTCCTGTCTTTGGAATTTGATCCATGATATTTTTAGACCAGGTTATCACACTGTGAAGTTTCACTGTAACTGTAACATTCGTAATTAATCTGCACTCCTTTATTGTGTACGTGACAACAATAACACAACAGGATGTGTGTTTCAGACCAGTGGAAATCTTTAAACGGTAAAGCAGCGTGTCGATACCTCTGTTTCCTTTCCCTCGTGATCCTCTGTTGTTCCATCGCTATGGGCAACAAGGTGGTGTGACAGCAGAAGGCTGGAGATGCTCCATTTTGTCGTCACTGGAATCGGGGGAGGGGAGGACGGAGAGGACCGTGTCCTTGCTGAAACACCCACATGTAAGAGTTTATGTGGAGGACACGGGCTTCCTCCTCACAGCTGCGCTTCAAAGTGCTTCAAAGCACTTTTCCTTTTCCAGCGCCGGGCTGGGGGTGGAAATCTGGAAAGGTTTACAGGGTGTGGGTGTGTGTGTGTGTGTGTGTTAGGTGGGGAAGGGGCTCTAGGGAAGCGGAGAGTTGTAAGTGTGAACAAACGGTCTCCATGGCGACAACGGGCTGCCGTGGTGATGGATGGAGTGTGGAGGGAGGATGAGGAGGAGATCAGCCTGAGTTTGCAGATTTTCTTCTCTTTTTCTCTCTTTTCTTTTCTTTTCCTCTCTTCTCTTCTTCATTTACTTCCTTTCTTTTCATTATGTCTCTTGTTTTCTTTTTTCATCTCTTCTATTTCTAATTCTCCTCTCTTCTTGTCTCTCGTATTCTTTTGTTCTCTTCTCATTTCTTGTTCTGTTCTTGTCTCTCATTCTCTTCTCATCTCATGTCTCTTCTCTTCCTCTATTTCTCTTTGTCTCTCATTCTCTTCTTATCTCATATCTGTTCTCTTTTATTTTTGTGTCTTGTTCTGTTCTTGTCTCTCATTCTCTTCTCATCTCGTGTCTCATATCCTGTGCATCCTCTTCCTTTCTTCCTCCATTTCTCTATTCTTCTTGCTCTATTTCTCCTCTTCTCATTGTTTCGCTTCTTCTTCTGTTTCTCTTGTCTGATGTCTCTTCTATTTTTCTTCTCATTCTCTATTTCCCCTCTTCTCTTCTCTTCTTGCCGTCTGCAGGTCTCTGTATGGTTCTCATCGCATTAGCCATAAATGAATGAGACAAGCTGACAAACAGCCTCCGCTGTAGAAATCACGTCTTAATTTGCTTTCATTATTCTGTGTGTCTGTGTGCCTTCACACTAGTGTGTATTGAATGATGGGAGTTTGGATAAGATCATCATGTTCAATAGGGAAAACATGAAACCTGTGTATATACACACACACAACTTGTCCTTGTTACTCAGGAAGTCCGTCCTTTAAGTTGGGTTTCCTTTTATACAGATGCATACAGATGTTGTCCTTGCTTGTAATTAATCGGCACAGTAATAACTATAATTACTATAATATTTCCCCAAAATAATAAAAGTAATTACTATAACATTTCCCCAAAGTCATAACTATAACATTTCTCCAAAGTAATAAAAGTAATTACTATAACATTTCTCCAAAGTCGTAACTATAATATTTCACCAAAGTAATAAGTATAATAACTATAACATTTCCCCAAAGTAATAACTAGAATAACTGTAATATTTCCCCAGAATAATAACTAGAATAACTGTAACTATATTGGATAGTAACATCTGTAATATCTATAACATTTTTGATAGTAACAGCTGTCATAACTACCTTTGCAATAACAATAGTCATCATAACTGTAACATTTCTGACAGTAGTAACTGTAATCATAACATTTCTGATAGTAACTGCAATGTTCATGACATTTATTATAGTAATAACCGTACGATTTCTGTAATAACTAACATTTCAGATAGCAATAAGCGTAAAAACTGTAAAAATTTCTGATAGTTATGACTGTAATAACTATAACATCTCCACTGCTGTCGCAATAAAAAGTAACACTGAATCAACCCTGTGGTGGTCACTGACCCCGAGCATTCAGTCCTTTCAGCTGTTCACACATTTTGGATAAGAGCGTCTGCTAAACGACTAAATGTAAACATATATTTCCTGAGTGTGTTGAATATCAGTCTGTTGTATAGTCGATTATCAGCACACACCCAGCAGTTGGAAAAGTCATCTTGTGAAAGAGTTGTTGATTTTGGAGCACAGAGGTGTAAAGCAAGCTTTTTGTTTTTTTTCCCCCTCACTCTTTC
>CM040461.1:2947112-2948983 GCA_022758105.1 Pangasianodon gigas | reverse complement strand
TTGCCCCCCGAGAGGCTGAAATGAATAGGTTACGTATTTATTGTTGTAAGTTTCTGGTTAATGTGAGATAGACGGCTCGCTCTGGGGACAGCATTGTTTGGTTTGGGAAGTATTCTGCCGGTCGCTTGGCAACAGGCTCCTGGAAACGGGAGTGGACTGTGTTGCTACTGGCAACGGTTGTTGCTCTGCAAACAATGTGGGCCGGAGCGCAAACAAGAGCCAAGACCGTGGGCTCCGGCGCTTAATTGAACATCTGCATGTGTTTTTCGAGCGCTCTTTAACTTGGCTTCCCTTTAATAATAAGCGACAGACTGCCCCTTAACCATAATAATAAGAGTAATAACTTTATTTATGTAGCACCTTTCATCCGCTTCAACACGAAAGTGCTTTTACAGGCTGCGCAAGAATCAAGAGAGCCTCGAACAAAAAGAAATAAATCAAACAAATGAATGAAGACTGAAGAAATAAAAGCATGTGATCGGAAGTAAGGATTTAAGCAAGCTGAAAAGAAAATGATTATGATAATAGTAAGGGTGTGATTTAATTCTTTATCATTCTCCTTTTGGTTCTCATTTGTTTGAAACTTTAACACCTAATCATTTCAGAGCAGCTCAGTAACATGACGTAAGATGGTCTTTTTTTTCTCCTGCGCGTCTCTGCCTGTTCAGAAGGGAATAGCGTCGGGTTTAATGGCCGCTTTGTGCGTGGACTCGTGTGTACTGTAATGAAGCTCGACTCCGCAGCCCTTTCCATCCTCCAGCCCAGACGAGCGCGGCCTCCCGCTGGGCGCTGCTTTTGTGCTGTCCAGAGCAGCTGGTGGGGAATTTAATGTGGCTTTTAACCTCGGCGAGAAGCCCACACAGAGACCGTCCCGGACCTCCAGCCCTCCGCTCTTCACACGCTCGCTCACACTTAATTAAAGTTCTGCTCAGGAGCTCCCTCAGGACAAAAGCACCGTCTGAAGGGCGCCAGTTGAAGTCCCTCTGTTCCTGAAGTGCTTCAGGGCTGAAGTAGCACCTGAAGACAAGCAGCCTTCTCTTCTCTTCTCTTCTCTTCTCTGCTTGTCAGTTTCTCTTGTATATTTTCCTCTTCTCTTCTCATCGTTTCTCGTGACTTCTCGTCTTTCGTCATCTACTATTCTGTTCTTCTCCTCTCCTCTCCTTGTTCTCTTCTGTCCTTGTTCTCTTCTCTTCTCTTTATTCTATTCCTCTTCTCTTCTTGTGTCTTGTTCTCTTCTATTCTATTCTATTCTGTTTCTCTTCTCTTCTCTTTTCTGCTCACTTCTTTTCCTGTGTAATGTCCTATTCTGTTCTTCTCTTCTTGTGTCTCTTCTCTTCTCCTCTATTCTCGTGACGACTTTTCTTCTCATGTCTCTTTCTCTTCTTTCTCATCTATTCTTTTCTGTTCCTCTTCTCTTCTCCTCTGTTCTTGTCCCATCTTTTCTCATTATTTCTTGTCACTTCTTTCTCTCTGATGTTGTCCTCTTCTTTCGTTTTTCTTCTATTATTTTTCTCATCTCTTCTGTTTTATTCCTCTTCTCTTCTTGTTCCTCAACCTCTTCTCTTTTCTTCTCTCCCTCCATCTTTCCAGTTTCCTCCTCTCTCTTCCGTTCCCTTACTAACAGGTGCACCAGTGAGTGAAATTGCCTCTCCTCTCATCCTGTCTCTTTTCCGCTCCTTCTCTAATCTCTCCTCTATTATGTCTCCTTTCCTCTTCCCTCTCCTCTCCCTCATTTCCTCCTTCTCTCAGTAACCGTTAATAGCTCATAACCAAAGTTAAATGCCACACAAAATTTCATCTCCTTTCTCCTCCTCTCCTCCTCTGTTCCTCCAGTGAAGAGTGATGCAGTGCGGAAACTCTTGGCCAAAGAC
>CM040461.1:2894612-2942112 GCA_022758105.1 Pangasianodon gigas | reverse complement strand
TTTCAGTTTGTTGCAATTACCATTATTACCAAATGGTTTTTTTTTTTTTTTTTTTTTTTTTTTTTTTAAATTAATTAATTTATTTTTTATTTAAATGTTGAACTTTAAAATAGAAACAGGATCGGCACCTTGTACTTGTGATTTTATTACGGTTACTCATCAGGAAGTCACTCAGACTGGGCAGCCATTTTATCTAATGATAAAGTGACACACTGATCATTTATTTGTGTGTGTTTGTGTGTGTTTGTGTGTGTGTGTTCCTGGTCCTGCAGCGAGTGTTAGTCCAGACCACAGGCTCGTCCCCAAAGCCACAGGTGCAGCAGCTGTCTAGAGTTCAACAGGTTCCTCAGCAGGTATATACACACACACACACACACACACACAGCCTCCCAGGACAGACACTGTAATCTCTTACACACATGGCACATCTTATCTTTTCCTGTCTCTCTTTCTCTCTCTGTCTCTCTCTGACTCGCTTTATCTCCCAAGCCAGTGACGGGTGTGTGAAACTCTGCCGTGATGAATTCTGCTCGCGTTTTTCAGATTAATAGCGGTTTGGGACCACCGTGATGAGTCGGATAATGAGCTCTGCATTGGCTGCTCTGCAGGCCTTTTTTGGTCGTTAGCATAAAGTCGAGATCACACGCTTACTGTCTTATCTTAGCTTCAGACGTGCTCCTTTCATATCTTTAACTGTTCCGCTAGTCTTTGAAACAGCAATGATTTGCTAAAACTCTGCTTGTTTCTGTTTGTGTGTGTTTGGGCCAGGTGCAGCATGTGCAGCACGTATACCCCACCCAGGTGCAGTACGTCGAAGGAGGAGAGGCCGTCTACCCCAACGGCACCATGTAAGCCACACCCACTGCCTTTAAAAAAAAAATCATACCTGCATTTAGGGAGTTAAAGCTTTATTCTTTATCATTTGGCCAAAAAATTGCTTGATATTAAGCTTGTAAACTGATATCTTTTTTGATATCTCTTGCAGTAAGGAGTGCTAATCATTCCCTACCCATGATTAGATGTAGCTCATTTTTTTCAGCTTCAGTGTTAAACCAAATAAAATGAATATCGAGTTCATGAATTATCAGCGAAGCGTCCATGACAACTGCACATCTTTGCCAAATATTTTGATGATTAGCTGCTTTCTGTGGTTTTTAAATCTGGCTAGCATCTTCAATGTTCGTCAGCTTGCAATTCATGCTTTATTGGTTTGTAAATGTAGATCCCTAATGAGCAATCCAGAGGCGGGGAAAAACTCCCTGAGACGACATGAGGAAGAAACCTCGAGAGACATTTTAAAACCGTTAAAAAACAGTTTTTCATCAGGCCTTATTTTTCATATCAGTCTAGCATGTAGCAGCTGATGCTTCCACCCAGTCTGAAGCACTTTTAACATCCTCTGATGACAGCCGTGTTGCTTGTTCAAACACACATCTAGCTCAGGCAGAGATCTGAGCATTCCAGTCTTCTGTTTATCTGCGTATATCTGTTGTACGATCAGTGTACACTTTCTAAGAGCTTACATTCTCTTGTATGTCAGATCCTCGTCACAGCTTGTCAGTAGAAGATAATGTTTATTTTCATGGCGGGTGCGACACCCTTCATAAGCCATGCATGTGTCGCTGTTCATGCAGTGCAAACCTCAAAACATCCTTATAAACCCCAAAGGCTTTCAGCTTCCTCCAGTAATGTGAGACTAATTAGACCACACGTTAATTAAACATGTTTATCTAAAACTAGACAGATTTGTTTTTGCTGGATTGTCAAGTGAACCGAGGGTTGAGAGTCCGTCCCCGTCTGACCGACTGACACGGTGTAGGCTGAAAGTTCTCATGCTCATGTTAAAAGTGAGATTCAGAAAACAAATATTGATTATCTTGTTCACTTCTTATAACGGACACTTCCAAAATAATAATTAAAAAAAAAAGATTTCTCGTTATTTTAGTATCTTAAATAAATATCTAGCTCTTATCTTCTATTCAAGTACATATGTGTATGTTAGCCAGCTATGTAATGCTAGCCATGTTTTCATCTAGCTTCACCGAGAGACTTGGAGAGAAAAACTGGAAGGAAGGGAGAGACTGGAAGAGACTAGGAGAGAGACTAGAAGAAAGAGAGACTAAGAGAGAAAAACTGGAAGGAAGGGAGAGACTAGGAGAGAGACTAGAAGACTAAGAGAGAAAATAGAAGAAAGAGGCTGATAGAGCGCCTAGAAGAAAGAGAGACAAAATGACAAAATTATCATGACTTTTAAAGGCGTTTCTATGATGCACGATATGTATCATGATATAAGAGTTTGCTCAAAAACTACCAGCAGTGGTGAACTTATGATTTAATAAGAACATTAAAAATTTCTAAAAATGTGACAATTTGTCACATTAAGGATATCACAATAACCACGATATCTCAGAAAAGCAGATCACGATATTGATATTGTATCATCATATTGCCCAGCTGTAAATTAATACATGGAGAGCACAAGCTGTATTCACAATCCTACTATACTATGCTTTCTTAGTCTTGCTAATTATTTTAATTATATTAGATTTGTTTTTAAATGATTTATTTAACATTGTAGGAATGTAGAGGTTTTCTTTCTTCTTTTGTTAGAGCATTGCTTTTCGTCACTGAACTCATTATACTTGCTTAAGTTGTATTTCTCTGTCTTCTCAGCCGCACGGCGTACACCTATAACCACGATGCCCAGCTCTACGGTCAGGCCAGCGGTAACGCCTACTTTGACACTCAGGCAGGGGCGACGCAGGTCACCACGGTAGTCTCTTCAGCAAGCAGCGTGCCCTCCCACGGCATGGTGGGCATCGCCATGGACGTAGGCGGCAGCCAGGTCATCTCCAGCAGCGGCGCTTATCTCATCCACGGGGGCATGGACGGCCGCCACCACGCCACTTCGTCCTCCCGCTCTTCTTCTGCAATGGTACGTTCCACCCTTCTCAGGGCGAAACTGTTATAACTATTTTATGATGGTTGTATGATGGTTTAAACGAGGCCTCTCAGGACACCAGATGTTATATTTCCTTTTCACACACGCTAGCTTGAAAGCAGTGGCATTCTCTTCCTGCGAGGTGCTGATTAATGAAATAATTCAGATGTTCAGCTGCTCCTGGTCAGCTGTGGCTGAAGTCCCAGCATGCACCAGCATTACTGTGTCTCACGTTAAGAGTGTGTATATCGCAGCTGGCCTGTGGGATGAAAGGGAGAGAAAACTGGACAAGTAGAAGGCAGAGGATGCGAAAGATGAAAAGAAGAAATTACCAGAAGAGTTAGAGAGAACCATACAGAACGAGACCAGTACATAGCAAGACCATGAGTGAAAGATTAGGAGGGAAAGATGGAGATATTGAGAGAGAAAGAGTGATTGTGAGAGAGACTGGGAGTGAGAATGAGAGACGGGGTGGGGCGAGAGAGAGAAAGAGAGAGAGACTGGGAAAGAAAGATGAAAGAAACGCTTGGAGAGAAAAACGGAGAGGATGTTAGAAAGAGAGATTGGGAAGAAAAAACATGTGGACAGAGAGGATGAGAGACTAAGAGAAAGACTGGAAGGGAGAGGCAGTGGTAAAGAGAGAGACACTGCAAGCAACTGGGATGAAGAGAGAAAGAGATGAAGAGATTTAGATAAGGGGAGAGAGAGAGAGAGAGAGAGAGAGAGAGGAGGCAGCTGCTGTCCCTGCCGTCACTTCTGCCTCTCAGTAATTCATCAGGGCCTCGTTGTAGTGCATCTCACAATCACTCAAGCACCCTGCGGCACAAAGCAGCCCCTCGGCTCGTTACCGTTTGGCCCCTGGGAGCCTTTAAAAGACCTGAAAGGATGCCTGCTTCCTCCTTCCTTCCTTCTCTCTCCATCTTTTATCCCGTTTTAGCCTGTTTAGGCTGTAGTTCGTCGATCTGCAGTGTAATAAGTGACACGGAAAGTTCTAAGCAGATCAGCGCTTTGGAGCTCATTTGCATTAGCTTTATCTTTAGCATGAATTACACAGAGGCTTTTGCATTTGCATTTGCATGCATTATTCTGTGTGACTCAGTAAGAGAATCTCAGCCTGCCGCTTAACCCACGTCTCCATATTCACATTTTTTTTTGTAATGTGTTCGTCTGCACACATGGAATGACTGACTGTAATGGAATTGCCCTGATCTTGCTACAGCTAACAGAATGATTGCCTTTTTTCTGTTCTGTTTTTGCATTTCTTTCCCTTACCTCTGTGTCTTACCTTCCTCTGCCCCTCACCTGTTCTCACTCCCCCCTTCCCTTCCTTTCCCTCCTGGTTCTGCATGCTCCTCCCTTCTCTCTCTGTAGCTTGAAATGGCGATTGAAAACCTCCAAAAGTCTGAAGGGATTGCTTCTCACAAGAGCATCCTGCTCAACAGCCATGTAAGTCATCTAAGAAAACTTTATTTTGAGAAAGACTAGAGAATAAAAGGAGGCCCACTGCTGTCTACACTTCACACCTTCCTGCTGCCCCTCTGCTTTGCTAATTGCCTCTTTACTGTTGGGTTTTACTTTTCAGTGCTGGAGGAATGATTGGGTGACTGCTTAGCTTCTTTTAAACCATCTTTGATGTGTCTGCATGATATATGATTCTGTAGAATCTCGTACACATTCAGCCTTTCTTCCAAAACAAGTTACCCAAAACTTTAAACATCTCTAGTTGAGACCATTTATGAACAAGAGTGATGTAGCTGAGGTTGAGGAACTGTTTGGCCACTCCTACATCAAGTTTAAATTCGACTACAGGTACAGATGCAGAAATTTGGAGCACGGAACAGATACCGATACAGATAATGACATTGCATTGCACCCCTAATGAATATGCAAATCAGAAACACCCTGAACCTCACCCAGACCAACCATTTTCATGGCTAGTATTTGCATATTGATCATGATTGGCTCTTTGTTTATGACGCAATAACATCTGCCTGTCACATGTTGAACACTAACTGTAACTATTATACACTTGGTCGAAGTAAGTGTTCCACAGTCACAGTTCAGTATTACTCACTCGTCTTCAGGACACAGGATTATGATTGGAAATGTCAGAGTGCTAATAAAAATGAAACGGTTTCATTGGTTCAGGCAGCCAATCAAAATGGAGATTCAGGAAACCAATGAAAATGCAGAGGAGGCGTCTCTAACGCTGCTTAAAGATATTAACTCAAAATTCTAGTGCTGTTTACTGAAAAACATAACATATAAAAGCTAACCAGCTGGTACTACCTGCAGAACGTTAGCTAATTATGTACATTAGCTTGGACTATTATGCTAATTTGCTGCCTTTCTGTAATGAACGACCTGCAAATTTAAATGGTTTAGCTAAAGAAGCAGTAAGGGGCTGTAAATCCCACTTAATTTTCCCTGATTGTTGCACATAATCCGTTCTCCCCCTTGAAGAGGTTCAGCTTTTGTAAAACACTCCACTGGCTTTTAGTTTTATAATTCGGCTCATAAAGAGTTTGATCATTATCTCACAAGTTAAATAAGGTGCGTTCGCGCAGGGAAAGACGTTACGCTGAGGACTCTCCAGGTGCTACAGGCCTGGGACTGGGAAACCCAGCTCTATACCTCCATTCAGCAGGCAGGCTTGAACTTGGCAGTAAACTGACATTTGCCCCACTGTTCTTTGTCACACACTCGAGTGTCTTTAAACATTTCCAGCACTACAGCTTTTACTTAATGGCAGAGCTGCATCTCAGGTGTGTGTGTGTGTGTGTGTGTGTGTGTGCGCGTGGGAGTGGAAAATGCGCGTCGCCTTTCCAGGCTGCCGTTGAGCAGTAGCTGCGTCAAACAGTTCTGTTTATTTCTAATGCAGGCAGTAAAAACGTCCATGAAAACTAGGTGAACTGATAGTGATACTGATATCAGATATTGGTCTGACGCAGTGCTCATTTACTTGGACTCGTATTCACAAAAAATGCTCAAATACCATGTGCTACTATGTGTCATAAGATGAGTGTACGTTAATGAACAATGAAATCTGGTAGTATTTCATGATTGTTGACGGTAATCAAAGCAAAGCAGACTATAGCATCTTCCTTCAGAACAGCCAACCTGATAAATCATGTAATGGCGTCTAAATGTTATCTTTGCTTAAAGATGGCTGAAGTATGCAGAGCAGTATCAGCTAGCATGCAGAGAAACTGTCTGCTGTAAGAGCACTTCACTTCAGCGAGCACTGAGACACGCATACTTTTCCTGTTAAACTTTGCTTCCGAGTCACGGCGCTCATTTTCAGTGACCACACTCGCTGATACTGCTCTGCTGTCGCAGTCTCTATTAAAGATACTGTTTAAACGCCATTAAATCTTAAACATAAAACTCCACATGAGGAGTTCATTGCTAATAATAGCACACAGCAGCAACCAACATAAACAGAGCTAAATAAATGAGGCCCCTGATTGATTGATTAATACAAAATAGGTTACTTATTTTGTTATCAATGTCAGTGTCAATCTCGAGGAGTACCAAAAAAAAACCCACCTCAAAAATGATATTGGACACGTTTGATCTCTCTTAGCTCTCGATGCTTTTTTTTGTTTAATTTCTTTAATATGCTTCAGATTCAGTGTGAAACAGCAATGAATTTTGCACATCTGATGGATGTGTGTGTGTGTGTGTGTGTGTGTGTGTGTGTGTGCAGCTGCAGTGGCTGTTGGATAACTATGAGACAGCGGAAGGAGTGAGTCTGGCACGCTGCTCACTCTATAACCACTACCTGCGTCACTGCCACGAGCAGAAGCTGGACCCAGTCAACGCCGCCTCCTTTGGCAAACTCATCCGCTCAGTGTTCATGGGGCTGCGGACACGCCGCCTTGGCACCAGGTCTGTACGCGCACGCACACATCCCTATACAATCATAATCGTTAATACGATGGCGGTTTCTCCTGCGAGACATTTGTTTTACATTTATGGAAGGAGTCTCCAATGTCAGTGCTTTGTAACAGGCAGAGGTAAAGCTGTAACTTTCTGTTTCTGACATCTTCAGGACAGAGGAGTTTACGCTTTCTCAGTCACGTGATAAGCTACATTTTTTTATACTAATTAACTTCAAAAACTGAAGAAAAAAGACAGGCTGGCGAAGGAACGATCGTTTATAGCTGCTATAACGCAAGTGATAACAGGAACTAACTTGTTTCCCAGATGTTTTACAACATTAAACATTACTATAAACTGAATATACTATAAACTTTATTGAGTGTTGTTATTTAATTAATAAAAGATTAATAAATTACTAAAAGATTTTAATCGTTGGCATATCACTGTGGTATAAGAGGAATAAAACACTATGGGATGTGCTGTTATTGGAAAAAAAAAATCAACTTCACTGATCAATGTCATTGATTATTTTCCTATAACAGCAAGCCCCTAAGTGTTTTATTTCTTACTTAATAAAAGGTGAATTAATTGATTAATAATAAAATTGGGATTGCAATGCCGGGTGCACTTGGACGCAGTAAACTGACATTTGCCCCCTGTTCTTTATGCTTTCTTTTTATTTTTGAGGGTGTTCTGTATAGCTTTTAGAGGCTATGTACAGGACATTTTGGGCAAATGTCCTTCAGCTGTGTGTAGATGCCAAGGTTCAAGCTTCAGAAGCTCGAGAAAATGCAGTGTATATACAAAATCTTATATTTTTCCTCACATTTGCAATAGGATTGTACTTGATGATGTTGAGCACTCACAAACCAGACATGTCTTAATGTATAACACTGCAGGCTTTTGTTCTTTATGTCATTTGCACATGTAACATTGTGTGTGTGTTTGTGTGTGTGTGTCTCAGGGGAAACTCAAAGTACCACTACTACGGCATCCGTGTGAAGCCTGACTCTCCTCTCAACCAACTGCAGGACGACACTCAGTACATGGCCATGCGACAGCAGCCCATCCACCAAAAACAGAGGTGTGTGTGTGTGTGTGCTGAATGTGTGTTCTGGATGCTCAAGCTTTAATATAAAGCAATAGACAAGTCAAAATGACATACAGGTGACATCCTGAGTCTTCCTTTTCTGTAATGAACATGATTTATCTCTATATCTCTCCCATCTGGTGGTTCCCTATTTAGTGCCTGTCTAGTATGTGCCTACTGCCCTAGATGACGTGTTTGTGTGTGGCTGTGTGCGTGTGTGTGCACCTTGTGCTCAGGTTTAAGCCACTGCAGAAGGTGGGTGGGATGGGTGATTGCATTTCCTTTGGCTCTCAGCACTCCAGCAGCACACCGGAGCAGAGTGTGGCCGCTCAGAGCCAACATCACCAACAGTACATCGGTAACTAATACTAATAATACTGTAATATAACAAAGCGCAACCATAAAATGTATACAAAATGTAATCCTGTATGCTTCAAACAGAGTTCACCTTCTCCTATATCCTAATCAGTGTTCTTATTTACTAAAAACAATAGAAATGCTAACTCCTAGAGAGGTGTAGCGACTGTGTGTGAGGAGTAGTTTTATCATTTCAGTGACATGCAGGCCATGTGTAAATATTTTATATTTTATATTTTATATTCAGAGCTCCAACATCAGAGTACACTAGTACAAAATGACACCATAAGAGCAGGTTTTTCCCCCAGTAAAAACAACAGATGAGCCAATTGACGCATGAATCTGAAATGATTGACATTTTTGAACCCGTCGATATGAACTGACAAACTTGGAAGCCCCGCCCCTTTTCTACCATCTCTCATTAGTAATGTTTTGACCGGTGCTCTCGTCTCGACTCGACTCGATTTTTTTGCTTGAAAGACAGGCTGACGTGGCGCTCTCGCTTTATAACACGGTAAATAGACAAATTTTTGAGTTCATTAATGTGAGATAAAAATCGGTTAGTGTACATTTAATTTAGCTAACATTAGACAAGTATACAGTTAACGTAGCCCTAATAAGTTGACCAGAGAACACTTTGCAAATAATTGTGAGGTTAATAATAATTAGGAAGTGAATGATTGTCCCACACTCGCATAATAATAAAAAATTGAGTTATTCCATCCATAACCGTTTCCTTTATGTCTGTTTCACGACTTCTCACCACTATTGCGTGTTTTTTTTTCTGTATTCTCAGTAGAAGGTAAAGTGCGTAAAAGGTTAGTTTGTGGTGCCGTGACCAAAGACGAGTTCTTTCTATAAGAAATAAGTTATAATGTATAATTTTCTATTCTGATAAAACTCTCTTCTCTTCTACTGTCTTCAGACACACTTCCTTCTTCATATACCTTATTTTGTAATTCGATATGCAAATGATCGCCATGAAATAATGAATATGCAAATTAGTCTGTGATGTCATCTAGCGACTTTTTGAGCATGCTTTATCATTTTTAATATGCAGAAGAGTATGTGAACAGTACTGTTGTGGTTATAATAGGGCTCAATCATTTTTTTAAAGCTCATATAAAGTGTGTGTGTGTGTGTGTGTGTGTTTTGCAGACGTGTCCCACGCCCTGCCCCCGTTCCCCTCTCTCGCTCTGGACTCCTGTCCGCTGCCGGAGCGCATCACCATGAATGACGTGAAGAAGCTACAGAGCATCTACAGGGACCACTGTGAGGTACTCCTGTCCTTCACTCGTCTACTCTGTCTCTATGACACGTGTTTGTCACTCCTCTACCTGCAGGATGAGTGTGTGAGAGTGTGTGTGAGTGAGTTAGCATTACAGTTCAGTGCTGTTAGGACTCTGGTTTAATTTTCTCTTCCAGTCCCTCCCCTCTGCTCTCCCTGTTCATCTCACACCTTTTGTTCCCAAGCTCCTTTCATCCCTCACTCAGCGCCTTTCCAGTCATGCCAATTAACCTTTCAGCTAGGCGGAGACACGCAAGCACGCACACACACACGCACACACACGCGCACACACATGCGCACACGCGAGAAACCTTTCCACTCTTTTAGTTTTTTTAATGTGAATGCTACAGTTTTTATTTTTTATTTTCTAAAGCACTTTTCATCGTTGGGACCAGCCTCAAGGTCAAAACTGTCAGATATTCCTATCCTTGTGGGGTCATTTAGTCCCCCCCCAACACACACACACACACACACACACACACACACACGTGCGCTCAGACCTCTCATCTCTACTTTTTGTCTCTTGCCAGATTTTCTCTTGTCATTCGGGGAAATATATTTAGCCTTTTTTTTTTATTTGCATGTGTTTTTATAGATCCTGTGACGAGTACAAACTTATCTGCTCTGCTGGTCGTAAAGTTTTGAGCTCAGTTCAAGCCTTTGGGCGTTTCTAATCCAGCTTGTTTATTTCTATGTGTCGTCACGCACGCACGCACACACACACACAGAAGTGTGAGTCAAACTCCGCTTTTTTGGACGTCCGACTCCAAAACACTGTAATTTTTTTACAACCATGCCGTGATTGTTTGTCGAGGCAGGGGGAATTTTCCTCTGTTTTTTTCTGGTTTTGGAGCGCAGTGTTTGAACTGTTGCTGGGGCAACGGTAAACAAGGTTGCCGTGGCAACCTGGCCAAGAACCCAAAACATGTCGTGTGATTGGTGGAAGGGAGGATTGTGTGTGTGTGTGTGTGTGTGTGTGTGTGTGAATGGTTGGGGGTGGGGGGGTATGGCGTAGGGCCAGGCAACTGGATATAGGAGCAAGTGTCCTGTCACAGGAGAATCTCTCAACTTAGTGCAACACACACACACACACACACACAAACTTGCTGCACTTTCACAATGCTAGTGTGTGTAAGCGTGAGCTAAATTCCTGTCTGTTGGCTCACTACTTCCTCCTTGTTGTGCGCAGTAAAGTTTTTAATGATTATTTTTGATAGTTTTTTTTCACATTTGCAGATTGTTGAATTTAATTTGATTTGTTGTTGTTTTGGTGAAGTGTGCAACAATTCTGTAGAAGTAGTTAGAAATTTCCAGGAAATAGTAGAGTAGTCATACTACTCAGAGTAGTCAGAGTGCGCACACACACACACACACACACACTGTTCAACTGTTAAAGAGCACCTTTTCTGGGACTGCAGCTGAACCCCAGAGAGATTTATTTTGCAGTCAGAAACTTTATGTTCACCCTGAATTAAGTAAGGAATAAAACACTTCTGGTGTGCTGTTACAGGAAATTAATCAATGACGGAGTGGTGTGGTGGTTATTGATTATTGCCATATTGCCAGCACATACAAAAATGTTTTATTCCTCTTATACCTCAACAATTTGCCAACAATTTTAAAAAAAAATTAATTACACGTTCATATCACATCATAATTTTTATCCATTTATAGTTAAATTCAGTGTTGTGGAACGTTCTTGGTATCACGTACGTTATAGCAGCTATAAAGAGTCATTCCCTTGCTCGTCTTTCTTTTTTTCTCTCTTGAAGTTACTAAGATGAAAAACGCAGCTTGTCATGTTATCGAGAAACCGCAAAGCACGATGTCCTGAAGACTTTCATGTGTCAGAAGCGACACTTAAATACACACTTAAGTACACATCTCCTTACAGAAAACTTCACCTTATCAACGATTATACATTTTTAGTAACTATATATAAAGCGCAGGTTTTAATCTTATTAATTTATTATAGTTTTAGTTTATGTGGAGCAACCACTGTACAAGTCCCTGTGAATGAGCTGTTGCTATAGAAACGATAACGTGCAAGCACACGTTATCATGTAACTGTTGCTATAGAAACGATAACGAACAAGCACAGTAATATACACCTGTGATTTGAAGCTGTCAGAGCTCCTTCCGATGAGTCAGATTTGAGAATTCAACAATGCTATACTGCAATAAAACTGCAATAATGGATTTATGACTTTGTGACTATTTATTTAGTTTCGACTTCCTTAGTTACTTAGTTTGCGCTCTCTCTCTCTCTCACTCTCTCTCAGGCCACACTAGACGTGGTGATGAATCTGCAGTTTCACTTCATCGAGAAGCTGTGGGAGACCTTCTGGTATTCAGCACTGCCATCTAGTGACGGCAACACCACCATCCCGAGCAGGTCAGACGCTACGCACGCCGTTATTTCAACTCTACATGTACAGTTTTAATTAGGATTACTGTACATGTGCCAAAACAAGCCAGAAGGCTTAATCTGACCTTCAGACCCTGCTGTTTGTTTATTGATTTGTGTTTTTTTCAGAAGACACTATTATCCTCTAGTACATTTAACATATTTTCACTGATTTCTGTTTGCGTCTGGTCATGTTTATCCTCGAACATGGCCGGGTAAACCTTTACACTCTGAGATTTTTGCAGACAAATATTCCATATCATGAAAGAATTCTTTGGTCGTGAGTTGATATAGGTGATCTTAGAGCACATAATTTGGTAGCCATTGCCACCAAAGAGTTCTGGCAATGTCAGAAATTTTTTGAATAAGTTTGAATTTTAAGAAAAGCCAGAATCTTGAGACAATAACAGAATCTCTGTGAGTGCTGCTAAAACCCTTGTCTAAAAAACAACCAATAGGATGAAGCCAAACTCACAGGACAGCTACCAATACACTAGTGGCGATGGTGAAACTAAATGAAACATGCTAATGGACTGAAAAATCTCCTTATTACCTCAAGCTGACTTTGAAGGATGTCTGTGTTTATTTGAGCGCGTTCTCTGCATGATGACTGATGACGTAGTAATTTTCTTTAATCGCAGGTCTATCGTTAGAGGATCATCGTATAATCTGACAGGGAGAACATATAAAGTGTTATAACTATGTTTGTTAATAACAGTTCTTCTCTTTCCTGTAATGCTTTGTCGATACTGTACGTGTATATGGTCATGCCAGTAAAGCTTGTTGAATTGAATTGAGCACGCATTCTGTTACAGAATTCGGATGAGATTTTGTTGATCTTGTACAGTGTGTCAAGTTCTGCTGCTTTTTTGTTCATTGATGGACAGACTGACTGATGAAAAGCTCGTGAAGGTTTATCGACTGAATCGGGGTGTGTGTGTATGTGTGTGTGTGCGTGTGTGCAGTGATGAGGAAATCGAAGGTGTGATCCCGAGGGAGAAGCTGATTGCGCTGTGTAAGTTCGAGCCGGTGAAGCAGTGGATGAGGAGCTGTGATCACATCCTGTACCAGGCCCTGGTGGAGATCCTCATCCCTGACGTCCTGCGGCCCGTTCCCAGTCAGTACCGCACCATCACACACACCACACCACAAACTCTGTGCACTCGACACGTCAACACGTTACTCATTCCCACTGCCGTTTAACGCATTTCACCCGTTACGCATGGAGTATTTTGACTGCAACTGAAGTTTACCTTCACAGTAAGCTTTTTAATCCAAGTCTGTACTGTGGGCTTTGAGATTATACATCAGAATCTTGAGATTAAAAAGTCAGAATGTTGAAGTCAAAAGTTTGAGATGTCAGAATGCTGATATTCGAATAATAATAAATAATAAATTCAAATTTCAATTTGAATCGAAGTCAAGATTTTTAGACAAGTGAGAATCTTGAGATAATAAGTCAAAATTTTGACCTATTCCTGGCGGCAAAAATAAAGAAAAAATATTTTATGCTATTTTTTTTGCTTAATTTTTTAAAAGGTTTTTTCTGCCTACCTGGTGAAAATAGACTTCCATAATAGTAGTGACTTTGAAAAACACTTTAACTTTAATAAAGTGGCATTTATGTAAGTTGATATTTTTCTGTGCTACATGCCTATGAAATATGCTGAACTTCAAAATGGTAACTGAGGATTGAAGACTAGACTAGATTGAATACAATAGTGTTTAATGAAATATGTGTGTGTGTGTGTGTGTGTGTGTGTGTGTGTGTGTGTGTGTACAGGTACTCTCACTCAGGCTATTAGAAACTTTGCTAAGAGCCTAGAGGGCTGGTTGACTTCAGCGATGAGTAACTTCCCCCAGGAGATCGTCCGCACCAAGGTACTGCCTCTGTTTCACTACACTTTATTACCTGTTTGGCCTGTGATCGACGTGGGACACTCACGCGTGTGGGTTTTCTTTTTTTTTTTTTTCAGGCCGCAGTGGTGAGTGCGTTTGCGCAGACGCTGCGCAGGTACACCTCTCTGAACCATCTGGCGCAGGCGGCTCGGGCTGTGCTGCAGAACACGTCTCAGATCAACCAGATGCTCAGCGACCTCAACCGCGTCGACTTCGCCAACGTGCAGGTTGGACTTTTACTGCACAATACACACTTTAGTTTAGAGCTGACACACTCACCTGTCTTTCTCTGCACCTTACAGGCTTTAACATAGCGCTAATGTGCTCACTGTTCTGTTTTGTGTGTGTGTGTGTGTGTTTTGTGCAGGAGCAGGCATCATGGGTGTGTCAGTGTGACGAGAGTGTTGTGCAGCGTTTGGAGCAGGATTTTAAGATGACCCTGCAGCAGCAGAGCTCTCTGGACCAGTGGGCTGCGTGGCTGGACAGCGTGGTGAGTCAGGTGCTGAAACCGCACGAGGGCAGTCCCAGCTTCCCCCGCGCTGCACGTCAGTTCCTCCTCAAGTGGTCCTTCTACAGGTATACACACACACACACACACACCTGGTTTTCAAACCCACACACACTGGTTTACTTTATACACCTCCTTGAAAGAAGGAGCAAGAAGTTTAATTTTGACCTTTTGTAACCGATCAGCCAAGACATGTTTGTTGTCCGAATCTGATTTGCACTGGAGTTACGAGGTTAATCTTGCTAACAAATAACGGAAGTCTGTTATCCACCAGTTGAGCATTTTGCAAAATAATCACAAACTCAACTCATTTATCACTCATTTAGTAATGTTGTATGTAAACGCTTTTATAGAATATCCTCAAACTGAACTAATAATTCTAGCCAGATTCATACTCATGTGCACGTGTTTATAAATGCCAATCACCCGTTAAGTGCGTTTACAATTAATCACGCCTACAGAACTCCATAAAAGCCTGAAAATGACAAAATGGTGGCTAATCTGTGGAAGAGCGCCTCCTAAGTGCAGCATGCGATAAATCTTCCTCCTTTTCTAGGGTGCCATAACTTTTGTCCTGATTGAATAGTCTTATTTGTCTTAATTTATGCACGTGTTTTGGAATCGCTTTCTTTTGGGTCATTAATATGAAGTGACTGAGTTTCACAAAATGTTCAGTAAATAAAATTACATTAAATAAGTAATTTTAAATTAAATAAATTTAAAGTTGCCAGTGTAAATCCGTATATAAAATTGTAGTAACGTGTCGACAGTTATGTGATTATGTTCTTGCAAATAAATTCACTCGCATCCGGATTGATAAATGCTGTGAGGCCCAGCGTTAAATTACAGAATGACCCTGAACGCAATGTGGATTTTTATTTTTAGATGTTGCTGTTGTTGTTGTTGTTGTGTAACTCTGTTGTATGGTGTGTGTTGTGCAGCTCCATGGTGATCAGAGATCTGACTCTGCGCAGCGCGGCGAGTTTCGGCTCGTTCCACCTGATCCGCCTGCTCTACGACGAGTACATGTTCTACCTGGTGGAGCACCGCGTCGCCCAGGCAACCGGAGAAACCCCCATCGCTGTCATGGGAGAGGTCCGTCTGCTCACACACACACACACACTACACACACACTTTCTGTCCTTACGCTTATGAACATGTGCTGACCTGTGTGTGTGTGTGTGTGTGTGTGTGTGTGTATTTGTCCTGCAGTTCAGTGACCTCAGCTCGATGATGCCATCCCTCATGGAGAAAGGTATGAGCTCACTTTTTATTTTTTGATATGCTGCAACACACACACACATACACACACACACACCCTCTCTCTTTCTCTTTTTTCGTTAGATCCGTCATTCTCAGACGACATGAGTGACCTGGGCAGCGACGCAGACGTGTCTCGGGGGACATGCGAGCCCGCCGTGAAGAGAGAGAGAATCGAGATTAACCACACTCTGCAGGAGATCTGAAGTCGGTTCAGCGTGTGTGTGTGTGTGCGTGTGTATGTGTGTATATGTGTGCGTGTGTGTGAATGTGTGTCTTTATATATGAGCAAACATCAGAATCCACCATTCTGCTAGTGCGAGTTGATATAACACTGGCTGGATTCTTTTTGTTTGTGAGGAACTAATGCAGTCTAGAGGCTTTATAGTTTGTGCTTGAGGTTTGTTTTCTTTTTCCTTTCTTCTTCTTCTTCTCCTTCTTCTTCTTCTTCTCCGTGCCTCTGTGTGTGTGTGTATAATTTGTGCCATAGTGTCCTTTCAGTGCCTTAGACGAGAGCAGAAACCACTCGAGCGCACACCGTGCCTGTCCTGCGGTACGACCGTATCGTCTCTCGAGCACCTTTGGAAGAAAAAATTCGAGATCCCCGTAGTGTTGGCTGCTTTCGCTCGGGTTCCACACCAACACACGATAAAACCCCTCCCTGAAAAAACATACGAAGCACCCCGTCCGTACGAGATGAGCCGTCGATACCTCAACTGTTTCTATGCTGCGCTGTGTTTTTACGTAAAGAGATTCAACAGTCCGAGAGCTGCTCCTTATATTTGTTCTTGATGTATATAAAGTTGGCTTTATGGTTAGCGATTAACACTACGTTCACACCAGCGAGCGGCAAGCCACCGTTCGCTTTCTACGTTATGTTCACGAAAACAGAGCCGTGATTTAAGCGACATTTGACTTGACGTTTTCTCAATTATATGCAAATTAGGTACAAGAAGACAAAGCGACAAATCCAAACGATTGACTTGACAGATTCCTCGGATCGATCCTGTGGCGTCTGTCGTCCAACACAAAATGCAGGAAATACGTATAACGTTGGTTTCATCTGATCCTGACTTAAATTAAATGTGTATAGAGACGTTACGAAGAAAAATTAAACTCGGAAGAAGGACGTTTCAGAGATCGTCTGCACCGTGTGTGTGTGCGTATATGGAAACCTGTAGTCAGCTTGTTTTGCTAATCTGTTACAAAGCTAGTCCGAAGTCTAGCAAGTGACATGCAAATCAAACAACCAATTTGCACACTGATTATTTAATTTGGGTGTTACTAGTTAGCTTTAGGAGTTATATATAGCTACTTATAAGAACTAAAAAAAAAAATGCTGGGCAGGCCACGCCCACAAGGTATCTGTATTTCTACACACCAACAAGAGACGAATTACAACCGAAACGAGTGAATTGTCGCCTGCTAGTGTGAACACAGGGTCGAAACTTTTGTCACAGTAACAACTGAGTCAGTAGTGAAGACCTGAATCGAGGCGTTCCAGCGTTTTTTCTTTTGTTTTTTTTCGTAGGATTTAAATGTCTGTATGGATGAAAGTGTTTGTGTGCCGCGTACGTGTAACTGAACATCAGTCTGAGCTCGCTGGTTTGTTCTGAACACTGCCTCTCACACACAAACATAGGATGTTAAACCTTATACATAACATGTACATTTTATCATTTTTAATAGATTCAATTTTTTTTAAAATTACGATTTTAAATGGAATGATTGTTATTGTGTGATATGAATACTCAAGATTTCTAGATATTTTATAAAACCTTTCGTTCACCCTTAAACTGAAATATGCACACACACGTCGCCTTGGTGCTGGATTTCCGATTGTGCTTTTTGTTCTCGTTGTATGAAAACATATCTATTTATATAAAAGTGCCCGATTTTCCTGTTTAATATCCCGTTAAACTCTTGATTATTTGTTTTTAATTGAAATTTTTTTCCAAGTTAGGATATTAGAACTCGTTCAGCTCCCGGTTTGTCGCTCGCGTCGTGTTTCTTTCTCCGTGTTTACAGATGCAGTATGAATTTTTTTTTTCTTCCCTCCTAAATTTTACACCTTTTATCCGGGACGTGATTTGTTGTCTCCGTGGCCTTTTTTCTCTCACTCTATTATTGGTTATGAGCGTTTCAGGCTGTTAGTGCGTTTAAGGAAATTTGTGTAACTTGGTAATAGTTTTTTTTTTTTTTTTTTTTTTTTTTTTTTTTTTTTTTTTTTTTTTTTTTTTTTTTTTTTTTTTTTTTTTTTTTTTTTTTTTGATTGTTTTTTTTTTATTTTTATGGGAGTAGATCTGATTCTTCTCACAACTATATTTTGAGGAAAAAAAAAAAACAAACAACCGTTCTTGAATATTCTTACCTAGGCTAAGAACAGACTGCAGTCTGTAATAAAATCTTACTTCAGTTGTATTTTGTACTGGTTCAAAAGAAAAAAAAATAAAAGAAGTGTAATAAATTGGTGTAAACCACTTAACGACTACGTCTCACGTCTCTTTTTTTTTTTTTTTTTTTAATAAACCACACAAACAATTCAATCTTTACAAAGTTGGAATATTAAAGTTCTTATTATTATAGTCACATAAACAAGACCTTTTGACATTCATGTCGACATTATACACATCTTTTCTCAGCTCACTCAAAAGTAATGTCCAGGAAATGAAAAAAAAAAAAAATCTTACATCTGATGAAGTTTCCACCGAACAAACGTCAAAGCATCGAGAACAGCTAAGTGCTCAAGGCTGAGTCCAAACGCCTCATGGATCTCGTGTGTGTGTGTGTGCGTGTATGTGTGTGAGTGTGTGTATGTGTGTGTGTTCCTCACACCGCAGTGCATCATGGGTAACGTCCAGGTCCCGTGTCCGTTAATCGTGTCTTCGGTCCTCAGAAAACACTCGGACGTGGCCTTTAGTGATAAAAGTGCAAACTTTATGTCCAGCAGGTAGAAAAACAAACAAACAAACAGATAACGAGGTTCTCCTACAACAAACAGCCGGCCATGTACTTCCCTGAAAAACACACACACACACACACACAAAATCATCATCATCATCATCATCATCATCACTTTATAACACACATAACACTACACTGCAGTTTATGCTGCCTACAGAGACAGATGTACATTACAAGTACATTACCAGCTAAAAGTTTGTACACCCCTGCCTGATAGATGGTCTTAATTTTTAAAATTTTCTACACACTACAGTGACTCCGTTTCATCACACCACCAAGTTGTTGATTATTTTCCTATAACAGCACACCCTCCCAAGTGTTGTATTGTACTTACATGTATGACATTTCACTCACCCACATCCTGAAGTGTTTTATTCCTCTTTGGCAATTTGCCAACAATTCAATTTTTTTTTAATTAAGTCAGAAATTATCTGTTGTACATTTAATCAATTTATAGTTACATTTAATGTTGTGAAATGTCCGCAAAACAAGTTCCTGTTCTCACTCACGTTACTTCAGCTATAAACAGTGGTTCCCTCACCAGCCTCTCTTTCTTCTCTCTCTTGAAGTTAATAAGACAAAAAAAAAACAAAGTGTAAACACTGTCCTGTCCTGCATCTCTCAAGCTTTACCTCTGACTGTTACAAAGTGCTGACACTGGAGACTCCTTCCATAACTGTTAAATGAACACATTTCTCCTTACAGAAAACTTCACAATATGAAAGATTCTATGCTTTTTTTGTGAACGCATGAATATAAACCTGTGATTTGCAGCTGTCCTGCTGTCAGAGCTGCTGTAATAGAAAATTAATCAACACCTTCTGACCAATCAGAATCGAGCTGAGCAGTAACACCTGATATACTGACTCGAAGTGAAATGTGTTAGAGAAACACAATTTGAATGTTTTTTCATAACAGATGTAATAAGATCGGTTCTTATGCTCCCTGCTGTGTGACGTGTGCTTGCTTCAGATGTGTGTGAAGTGTGTGTACGAGTGTGTGTGTGTGTGTGTCTCTCACCAGTGGCGAATCTCTTCTTGAGCAGGGACATGCGGTATCGGCCGCCCACCAGCTCCACGTCCAGGCCCGACAGAGACGCTCCTGTACCCATAAACCTCACAGCCAGGCACGGGGCAGGACCACGGGGCTCCTCCAGGCACTGCCAGCTGGCACACAGCGTGCCCGAGCCTGATACACACACACACACACCATGAGCTATACATGCTGATATTTTATCATTAAGACCTTTCAAACAGAATTATTGATGGCATTTGAGTGTGTGATGATTTAGACATGCTAAACTGGTAGCCATAAGCTTCCCTTATTTGTTAGCTACATTAGCATTATAGCTCCAGTGAAACATAACCTGGCTCTTCCTTTAACAGTGAACCAAACATGGTTATATTTGACCTGAGTCATATTGAATCAAATAAATTGAATCATATTGAATCATATTGAATCAAACTGAATCATACTGAATCTAATTGACTGATAAATCTGAATCATGTAAATTAAATCATATAAGCTGAACTGTATTGAATCATATAAATTAAATCATATAAACTGAATCATACTGAGTCACTTAAATCATACAAATTGAATCATATTGAATCAAACTGAATCATACTGAATCTAATTGACTGATAAATTGAATCATATAAACTGAATCATACAGAATCAAATAAATTGAATGATACAAGCTGAATCATAAATTAAAACCATGTAAACTGAATCATACTGAATCAAAGTGAATCATATAAACTGAATTACAGAATTAAATAAAATGAATCACATAAACTGAATCATGTGATTCCACAATATAGTCAATGGAGGGACATCACAAGTTCTAATATAAATTTAAATGAAATATAATGCTTTAATAAAGCTTGCTGCTGCTTGCAGTCTGATTTATTTTATTTTGCGAGCGATGTGTGTGTGTGTGTGTGTGTGTGTGTGTGTGTGAGGAAGCCGAAGCGAGTGGGCGTCAGGCGTTAGTAAAAGACGTCGATTTGACAGAATGCTTAGTCGAATCCCACAAAATCTTTTCCACAAAACCCTTCCGGCCGCCGTATCTCTGATGTGGAGGCATTTATAGCGCTGCTGCCTGACCTCCAGCGCCCACTCAAGCTTGTTTTATGCTAATACTGAACATTAGCATCATCTACGATGTGACTATCACAGAAGATCAGACCCAGAAGATCAGACCCAGAAGATCAGACCCAGAAGATCAGACCCAGAAGATCAGACCTGAGAGTTCAGAGAACATCAGCGACGTTACGAGCATGTGTAAAGACTACATGAAGGAATAACAGCTGTCTGTGTCTGAGACATCCTGCCTCTAATGTCCTGAATTAAAATAGTAATGACATTAAACATGTTCAAAATGTACACACAGTCAGCTCCAGAATTATTGGCACCCTTGGTAAAGATGGGTAAAAAAAAAAAAAAAAAATACGGCAAACTTTTTTTGCCTTTGTGGTTATTTTACTTAATCTCACCCTGAAAAGTGACCGAAATCTAACCTTGAAGAAAAATATTACTTATATATTATAATATATATTATAATATTAATATATCAAAAAATATTTACATATTTAACAAAACCACAGCACAATTATTGGCACCCCATTCTGAAGAAACTAACTGATGCATGTTTTCATTTATATTTTAGTTTCGGTTCATCTGAGTGTTTAGGAACTCTAATCTAGGAGTTTTTTACAAATGGGCTTGTGAAAGAAACTCACATTCATTCATTTATTTTACAAACTAATATTAGAAATATTGAAGATATTTAATATTTTATATATTTAATATAATATTTTGTGTGCTAATATTTTATATTTTATATGTAACTGAGAGTCATGTTTAAATTAATATGATACATGTGATTTTTGTCTTTTTCACAACAAAACCTGCTGCTGCAATAAAAATGGAAATTTCCCCCCCATCTGCCTCCACTAAACAAACTAGCGTTGTGTCTCAAATCGTATACTTATGTACTATTCTAGACTGTTATTGAGCACTAACACTAACCGCTTTTCCTATTCCAGTTAGTGTTTGATCACCAAACTGTCCGATGAGCTGATTTTAAAAATCAGGGCATATTTGAAAAGGTGTGAAAGCAGCTGTAATGCCGCTGCTTTGTTGTGAATAGAAGCATTAGTGTTGTGTATGAACGGAGAGAGGGTGAGACAGAAACAGAGGTCAGAGGTCATGGTGGTGACCTTTGCTGTGGTTGGTTGGTGAGAGGTTGGGTAGCTTCCACAGCAGTCTCTTCTCCTCAGTGTTCCTGCAAAAGCACAAAGAAAAAGAAGTGACGTGAAGTCTTCCTTAAATTAAATAAAGAAAATAATTCAGTAACTCTCTCCCTCCCTCTCTCTCTCATTCACTCTGTCTCACTCTGTCTCTCTCTCTCTCTCACATCGTACCAGTCGTTGGAATTTTCTCGCGCTGGTGACTCACTCATCCAATGTGACTGGATTTGTTTTAAATCTTATAGACATTAGGGCTGCTACATAAACAGCTCTATTGTTATATACTCTGAAGGAAGCATAAGTAGTGAACAGAAAGTCATTTGTCTCTCTCTCTCTCTGTCTCGCTCTCTGCATCTCTTTCTGTCTGTCTCTCTTATTTCCCTCACTGTCCCTCTGCATCTCTCTCTCTCTCTCTCTCTGTCTCTCCGTGTCTCTTTCTGTGTCTTTCAATCTGTCGGCCTCTCTATTTCTCTCTCTCCCTCTCCTACTCTGTTTTTCTCTCTGTCTCTCTCCCTGTCTCTCTCTCTCTGTCTTTCAATCTATCTCTGTCTCTCTCTTCCTCCCCTACTCTGTCTTTCTCTCTCTCTCTCTCTCTCTCTCTCTCTCTCTCTCTCTCTCTCTCTCTCTCTCTCTCTCTCTCTCTCTCTCTCTCTCTCTCTCTCTCTCTCTCTCTCTCTCTCTCTCTCTCTCTCTCTCTCTCTCTCTCTCTCTCTCACACACACACAATGTGTCTCTCTGTCTCTGTCTCTGTCTCTCTCTCTCTCTCTCTCCCCCTCCCCCCCACTCTGTCTTTCTCTCTGTATCTGTCTCTATCTCTCTGCATCTCTCAATCTGTCTCTCTCTCTTTCTCTCTCTCTCTCTCTCACCAGGTAGCAGGCGGTTGGCACTGCAGGTCGGTGGCTGTGGGATCGAGCGGCAGCAGCACCTGCACAGCCGTGAGCTGAGTGGCTGGAGCGGTTGCCGGGCAGCAGTGGTAGTCAAGGGCGACGCGGGTGACCGTGCCGCTGCGCTGGCACTCGGCCGACAGCAGCAGAGGAGCGCGAGCCGGGTCCTGAGACGACACCTGGGGGCAGAGGGTTAGGGTTAGGCATCGTCATGGCAATAAGATATTAGAAACTGTTAATATACATATTATAAACATGTGTGTTGCACGACACAGAGACATGAGCAGCAGATCTCATGAGCAGGATCCATAAATGGGGCTTGCGTTGTAAATGGCAAAATAAATAATAAATAAATAAATGAAGACCTTCTACAACATAACAGAGCAGCGAGTTTTCCCGGTTTCACATACAGGGATCGAGTAAAAGCTGAAGTGTTTATAGACTCACCTGGTACTTCAGCACTCCCACGTTGTAGTACGAGGCTTGCGGGTTAAGCTCCGCCTCTCTCTGAAGGTGAATGCTCAACGCCTGCATGTTAAACCAGAAATCTTTGGAGTTGGGGTCGTTCTGGGACGGGTCGCTGCAGGTCGAGGAAAGAAACGAGAATGACTTCATGATTCCCGTCATATGTGTTACACGTTTTAAACTGTAGTACTTTATATATCAGCTGACCTGTAGAGAAGCTTCTGATTGGGTAAGAAGTGATCCACTCGAGCGATGCTGACCAATCGGAAGCTGAGCACGGGCGGGTTGGGATTAGCGGCAAATATCCGAGTGATTCCGGCTGGGAACGACATGGTGAGGTCACCTGTAATCTTTACCAGACACCTGCAACACACACACACACATGCACACACAGAGAAAAAGAGAAAGAAAAATAGTTAGATAGATAGACAGACAGATACACAGACATACAGATAGACAGATAGTAGGGCTGACCGGTTATTTTCTCCTCCTTTAAAGTAAGCATTGATGTATTCTGTAAATGCTGCAGCAACCGGCCACGACTCCTGAGTGCTCAGAGAGATGGGACTCGGCCCTCGGGACAAACCTGCTCACACACACACACACACACCATACACTATATAAGAAACATTTTAATGAACTATTGAAGTGTATTGTGTTAATCTGTAAAAGCGTGTGTGTGTGTGTGTGTGTGTGTGTGTGTGTGTGTGTGTGTGTGTGTGTGGCTGCCCACCTCGCGCAGGACTGGGTGCACGTGTTTGACCCCCCCAGTCACTGGGGCTGGAAGAGGACGAGGAGGACGTTGGAGGAGGACTGGGCTCATGCAGAGGAGACGAACACAAAGACCTGGACTGGGGGTCAAAGGTCAGGAGTCAGAAGTGAAGTGTGTACAGGACATTCACAGTTTCGGCAGTTTTTGTCGCATCGCCCCGCCCTAGTGCTTAGTCATTACATCTGTTTTTATTAACAGGCACAAAAAGGACTGAAATGTGTGATTTCGCTTGTGATGTCTTCTTAAATAAGATGATACACTGCTTTGCTGTACAAGTCACAGCTTTTTGTACAGGGAGCTTTTTGTACATAGTCGAGAAAACACGGTGAAAAAGGTTGAGAGTCCGGTGTGTGTGTGTGCGTGTGTGTGTGTGTGTGTGTGTGGATGCAGTTACAAATGTAAACCACAGAAACATCAACGAAAGCCATTTTCATGCGGATGAATGAAAGAGTGAATGACAAAAACAGCTAATAAACACTAAGTGCCCTGTTTATCAGGCAGCGTGTGAGGTTTAAAGTGTGTGTGTTTAAATCGTGCGGCTGTGTGTGAGAGTGTAACGAGTGTGTTTTTACCCGTTCGCTTCCACTCGGCCTGGACGAGGAACGCTTGGACCGAGCTGGACGAGGAGGAGCCAAGACCAGGAGCTCACTACTGAACCTACGCTGAGGACCTGCAGAGAGAGAGAGAGAGAGAGAGAGAGGGAGAGAGAGGGAAAGATGGAGAGGGAGAGAGAGAGAGGGAGAGAGAGAGAGAGGGAGAGGGAGAAAGAGGGAGAGAGATGGAGGGAGGGAGGGAGGGAGAGAGATGGAGGGAGGGAGGGAGAGAGAGAGAGAGAGGGAGAGGGAGAGAGAGAGGGAGAGGGAGAGAGAGCTTGTGCTCATATTTGTGTTCAAAGACTGACATGAATCAGATTAAATTTCACCCGTTAACATAATGCGAACTTGTTAGCTAGTGCTTGTCTGCTTGTATGATATTCTGTGAATGCATCCGTGCTAAAATCTTGACCTACATAGCAACAGTAACCAAGTGTGGGAGGGACTCAGGATATCTCAGCAAGAACGTGTGTATTTTCAGTACCTGTGTGTGTGCTGATGTCCAGGCAGTCCTGGTCTTTGTCGGTGGAGAAGCAGAGATCCTCCTGTGGGCCGGAGAGGCGTGTGAGCGGCGGTCCACTCCGTCGCTGCTCCTCCCCTCCGCTCCTGCGTTCCTTCTCTCCTCCGCTCCTGCGCTCCTTCTCTCCTCCGTTTCTGCTCGTCTTCCTGCCTCCGTCCTGCGCCATGTCACTGAACGGGTTGTGCACCGAACCCCAGTGTGTGGACTCCTTCTTCGGCTGGACCGGAGGGGCGGAGTTAGAACTGACCGCCCAAGTTAAGCCGCTCCCTCCTCCTTGAGCGGCCAGCGCTGATTGGTGCGTCGGGCTGCCGATCATCGTGATGGCGAAGGGATCGTCGGGTGAATCGGGAGGCGGCACGCTGCGCTCTTGTTTCCTCTCTCTGTCCTTGCGAGCAGAGGACTTAGGAGGAGGCAGGGTTTTAGCACTGTTTGTGGGCGGGGCAAACGGGTCCTCGTGGGTAGTTCGAGGAGGAGGCGGAGCTACCCAAGCGTCCTGACGAGGAGGTTGATGCTCGAACGCAGCCAGGAAGGGGTCCTCCGGGGGGATGTGTTTACAGCTCCAGACGCTGGGCTCCACATTGTTGGAAAAGGAAGGTAATGCGAAAGAGGAGGCGGAGCTTTCTGTACAGGGCGGAGCCAAGGGACAACGCTGGGACGATGGCCACTCTTGAGGGAGAGGGGAGCGCCCGAGGAAGGGGTCAACGGGTCGTCGTGAGGTCGTGGAGTCTTTGGGCTGAGAAGACGAAGGCCAAGCCGCCCAGCCTGTGGGCTCGGGGGACGCTCCCAGGGGCTGATGGGAAGGCGAGTCCAAACCTGAGTCCTCCACGTTCTCAGGAGACGAGGAAGCAGAGGAGAAAGCAGCGTCTAAACAGAGAACGAGAACACACATGAAAACAGAAAACCTGGTTGGCAACTGTCATGTGATGGGGGAGATCTGCCTGATGGGTGGGAACTGGCTAAATTAGGGAGAAAATCAGGGAAACTCTCAGCTGATGGAAAATTTAGTGCTTATTATTATTATTATTAATATTATATAATGTTGAATATATTTACTGACATAGAAGCGAGTCAAAATAATTTCCACTTCTGCCTTTCAGCCTTTACCCTGATTATTCATTTTGTGCTCCCAGCTCTCTGTGCGCTTGACCTTTTATGGGTTTTTGTGGGCGTCACTATATGCAAATGAGCTGTGTCGGGAAGGCGCTTTGCACTTTACAGGTGATCAACATACACACGCAAGTATCAGCGCTTCAGAAACTTTTTGTAAATCTGGCAGAAAATTTTTGTTCGGTTTGGTTTACGCAAACATTTACACAACTTTACTAAAAGATTGATAAATGAGGCCCAATATGTGTAAGAAGTCGAGAGAAACTTAATTCCAGTCCGTCTTCCCATCATGTAAAACAATCCATAAATTTATAATGTGTGAAATAATGAGTGCTGACTGCAGCGTTATTCAGGAGGCACGTTAATGACATTTCACACGCTGTTAACATTCAACACTACACCCATTACACACCTCTTACTTATTACTCTGTGAGCTACAGTTGCAGGAGTGTGTGTGTGTGTGTGTGTGTGTGTGTGTGTGTGTGTTTTCATTTAATCGTGATAATGTTATGTTTTACATTCGGAGTTCTGCAGCTGCTCTTGGCCCGAGAAGCTGTGAGATTTGAAGGCTGAGTCTAGAGGAGGACCGAAGAGTGAATCTGAACCAGACGCTGTGGAGCTCAGCCTGAGAGAGAGAGAGAGAGAGAGAGAGAGAGAGAGAGAGAGAGAGACAGAGAGAGAAATTCATTATAAAACAAATAATCCAAGTGTGAAATTTGTTTAGAATTAGAGAGAACACAGCAGGGACACAACAGAAATAAAATTCTCCTAAATGTGGAAGTGCTACAGACAGAAAAACTGAAATAAAAGGAAATAAAGGAAGAAAGGATTGAAGGAAGCAAGGAAGGAAAAAAGACGAAGAGAGAAAGAAAGAAAGAAAGAAAGAAAAAGAAAGAAAGAAACAAAGGAAGACATACAGAAATAAAAAAGCAGACAAAAATAAATAAGAAGAAAGACAAAGAAAAAGACAGAGAAAAATGAAAAAAAAGATGAAAGGAAGAAAGAATGAAAGACATAAAAACGAAAAAGACAGAAAGAAAGAAAGAAAGAAAAAGGTCTTTGTACCTGCTGTGGTTTGGACTTGAGGTGAATCTGCAAAGACCCTCTGTCTCACCTTCTACAACACACACACACACACACACACACATACACACACCCCATAATGTAACAACACAACATTACACCAATGACAGTATGATTATAATTACAGCTACACTACACTGTCACACAACATTATAACACACACTGTAACACAACACACACACACACACTGTAACTCAACACCGTGCCTTCATTCAGCTGAGACAGGACCTCACACATATCATTACATCACCTTACAACATCAGCTGATGTGATAGAGATCATCATCCACTACAGACATGTTTTAAATGGAGCCCTCACAGTTACATAACACGCGCGCGCACACACACACACACACACACACACACACACACACACCTGCACTATTATTACTGCCTCTAATTACAGTGCAGCTCCTCAGACAGAGCTGTGTTCAGCACACTGTGTGACTCGCGGTTGTTACGGCTTCCCATACACTCATTATGGTTCTCAAATAATTGCTTCGACAGCGTAATGGTACGGTCTGGGCACAAATTGTCCAATTAGTCACACAGGTATAAACACGTCCTGTTTACTCAGACGCTAACTGAAGAAACAATACACACTCTGGGGCACAAACTTAATAAAAACATCTACACAATGTAACAATAAAGCTACAAAAATTGATTCATGACTTCACAGAGAAAAGATCTTAAAAAGAAAAAATGATGTTCTGGAGCTGCTCTGGTCAAACTGGTGATCCTGTAATGTGGTTTAGAGGAAGCGGCAGGAATTTCTGAACACTTCTGCGTACGCATGGTCAGGTGTGTGCGGAAAAAATACTCACATCCTCATGTGAATAAATCACACTCAGTGAATAGAAATGTGTGTATGCATGGTTGGTAAATGAGACCCCTCAGAGACAAATCTTCCCCTCAAAGAACTAAGAAGTAGCTATAAACGTGCTTTAACGACAACATTCGGTTTCGATGGACGGCGTGATCGAGAGAAGAGCTTTAAAAAAAATACTTCAGCTTGTTTGTAATTATATTCCAACTATTTTATGTAGCTAATAATGAATTAAAAGCATAAAAATAAATCGTGGTGGTTGTCACTTAATAGTCGTGTGTGTGTTTTTACCCCTGTGGGGGGCGCCGTCGCCTTCTCCCTCCAACCGACCTGCAGTACTGATGTTTCCTAGGACACAGGAAAGGAGGGGTGAGAAAAAACACACACACACACACACACACTCACTCTCTCTCACTTTCCCTTCTGTAGTCATGCTAACAGGCACGTACATGCACAAACATGGACAGATTTGTACACACACACACACACACACACACACACACAGGAAAGCTGAACTTACGGGAAATGTGCCTCTTCGTTGACACCTTCAGTGGGGAGAAAAAAAAAAAAAAACAGTCAACTTCAAGGCTCCAAAAATAATGAAGAAAATAAAAAAACTAAACTCTGGGGCTGGGCGATATGACAAAAATATCACATCACGATACTTGAAGGCATTTCTATGATATTTGGGTTTGCTAAAAAACTGACAACAATAAATTAGTGTTGCATTAAAAACTATGAAAATGTAAAAACACTAAGCAAAAAAAAAAAAAAAATTTTTAATAAATTCTAATAATTAAAAAAAAACATTTAAACATTAAAATCAGCATTTTTTTAGACACATGATAGACACAAATATCCCGATACCTGCGATATTGTGACAGAATTTATTACAATATATCGATATTACACTCACACTGTATCACTCAGCCATAATACTGCATCGAATATAAACACGAATATGTTTATTTAAAACCGTGCTCCTTGTTCGGCTCCACCCCCTGACCCCTGAACTCACCCCAGGGTTCGGGGGCAGGGTGAGGGTCCCCACGGTGGCCTTCAGCTCCAGTTCGTTGGCGGCCGAGTTGCTGCGGCTGCACACGGGCCGGATCTGGATGTGGAACTTCTTTGGCTCTTCGTCGTCGTAGTCCGAGTCGCTGGAGTAAAAGTTGTTCTCTTTGTCATCTGTGCAGCGTGGGGGCGGAGTCAAGGATTGTATTGAGAAGTTACTGACGTCTACACACACACGTCATACCATCGTCACAATATCCCTCATCAAAACATCACTCAATGTACGTGTTGTTCATTTTGGTTTATTTTTATGAGGGGTGCCAATAATTTTGGAGTCGATGGCTATAAATACACACTGCTTTTACTATCTGTGGGTGTCCTTTTAAGCATTAGTGTATGTTAATAATGCTTACACAACTGTCTACATTTAACCTTAAGCTCCGTATGCATAAGGAAAGCACTTTTCGTTACGCGGACCAACGACGCGTCTCCACAAGGTCCGAATAAAGGATATCATTCTGACTGACATCTGCCCGGATCATGAAGCCCTCATCGTCCACCTCCAGAGGAGAATTCTACAAAACACACAAGAAAACAGAACTGTTAATCCGGGTTTACAGAAAAAAAATAGCACACTGTTGGCTCCTGAGTGGCGCAACCAAAAAGCATTGGCCCCATCAGCCAATCACGAGTGGGAGGGACATACTCTCTCCCCTGTCAATCACAGCAACACTAGGCAATCATATACGTCTGCGAGCTCATGTATGTGGAAGAGGGTGGTATATAGTGCTTTAATCAGAGTGTGTTACGCTGCCCTGTGATGCAGCAGGAGCAGCAGTCTGAAAAAGATGGCGGTTGGCTGGCTTCATGTGTCTTGAAGGAAGCATGTGATAGCCTTCACCTTTCCTGGATTGGCATATGATACGGGAAAGCTGGCTGGTGGGTGGGAATTGGCCAAAACCAAATTAGGGAGAAAATTGGAGTTGGAATATATATATATATATATATATATTAAAGAACGTTTTTTATGGGAGTGTAACAGGACCAATGCAGGAAAAATGGCCGAGAGGGAAAGCGTCGTGGATCAAAGATTACTTGTGATTTGCGGTGTGAGCTATGACGTCACACCTGAATGATATTCGAATACCTTTTTTTTGACAGAGATGTTGTGTTGATTACAATAATTATTCCACAAGACCGTTGAACTGTTCGGAACAGTTAGTGAGTTTCCTGTTATGGAGGACATTATGGTGGTTCCCTCACCAGCCTCTCTTTTTTACTCGAAGTTAATGAAGAAAAAAAAACCCTACAGCTTGTCTACAGAGAAACCAGAAAGGGTAAACTCCTCTGTAATGAAGAGTCGAGGGATTGGTGGTATGTGTGTGTGTGCGCGTGTGTGTGTGTGTGAGATGTTCTGTAACATTAAATGTAACTATGAACAAAATGCAACGTGTGGTTCATTAATAAATAAAAAATTGTAATCGTTGGCAAATCGGTGTGGTGTTAGAGGAACATGTCTGACATACAAACTCATAAACTACTCAAAACTGTAAAATTTATTTTCTTTATTTATTCATGTATATTATGTTAGCAGTCACAGCTGCATTTGTAGTTATAGGTATCTTGAAAGTCAGGGGTAAACCCTCAGTATGCCTACTTCCCATGTCCGTGTGTGTGTGTGTGTTTGTTTGTTTGTTTGTTTATTTGTTTACTCTAAGCACGATGTCTGCTAATGACATGTGGTACTTAAAAAGAGCCTCTGACAGCCACCAGGCGTAAAGTAGGACAACTTAAATATAGCCTGCTGGAGTAACCGGACACAGCAGAGGGACTGATGGTCATTCAGACACAAACACACACACACGCGCACGCACACACACACACACACACACACAAAATACGTCAGTGGAACAATGACAAGAGTGTGGTGTCCCAGTGACTCCAAGAGATGTTGTTGAGGACACTGTGTGTGTGTGTGTGTGTGTGTGTGTGTGTGCACATGATGTAACTTACTGGCGTATCTGTCAGCGCAGAATCCCTGCACAAACAACAACAGCCTCATTAGCAAGATCTTGGACGGACGAACGAACAAATGTCAGTCTCACTCTCACACACACACACACACACACACACAATATGCAAAACATAATGTATAAATATAATTTAAAAATATACAAAATATATGATGATACTATCAATTTACACTAAAGAGTTATTTTTTAATACTTTACAAATGGTCATATTTCAAGTCTCAATTGAATAAAAATCCTAATAATACCCTTAAAAATCAATTTAAAAAAAAATCAATAAACTGTAAAAAAAATTAAAAATAAATGAATAAATGAATAAATATTTATCTTTGACTGTTTGCTTCTTTTTTAACAAGAGTGAAAATGAGTGTTTTTTTTCTCATTTGTGGAAAAAAAAAAAGGGAAAAAAAGGGAAAAGAGATGTGAAAAGTTACTGAGGAAAAAACTACAGGTCATTTTCAATATATAAAGTTTATATTTAAATTATTTTTATAAAGATATTGTACATTACTTAATATAATTTATTTGTTTGTTGTTAGTCTTGTAATGAGTGGAACATATTTTGGGACACATTTTAAAAAAAAAAGGTAAAATAAGTCTAATAAAAGAAAGAAAAATAATACTATATAATGCTTTTAAATAAATAAATCAATCAAATCAATTAATGTCCATGTTCTATACTTTTTTTTTCTGTTTACAATTATGGTATATGTTTTAGTAACTGTAGTAAGCTAAATGTATATATGTGTATATATGTGTATATATGTGTGTGTGTGTGTCTCACGTGAAGTCTGGCTCTTTGTCCCTCTTGCCCAGGCCAGGGATCCTGAATGCTTTTGCTCGGCTTTTCTTGTTATTGTCGGATGCTTGAGTGGACGGGAACTCCTCAAAACCCACAGGGCCTTGCCAAAAAACACACACACACACACACACACACACACACACACACACACACACACACACACACAAGCAGTCCTTACACCGTTTCCACAATGACACATACGCACTTTAGGTCCTTAGTGCTGGATTGTAGAAGTTGCCACTCCTTTGCAGTCTAGACTGAGACTGTTTGTGTGTGTGTGTGTGTGTGTGTGTGTAAAATCTGTATTAATTGTTTATGGAACAGTAAATCTGGTATACCCTATTTTACCTTACATTTGTTAAGCAACATACGAAGAAGTGGTTTGATGAAGTGGCTCATGACTAAAGTCTCTCTCTATCCAGAGCTAAACAGGTGTGTGTTACCTGGCCGGTCTTTTCCCGTGCCCTTCTGCTCAGTAAACTTCTGAATCAGACTCCTGATGCCGATGTTCTCTATGTTCTGCTTGAACTCCTCAAGAACCTGAGCACAGACAAATTATACACACACACACACACACACACACACACACACACACACACTTAGACTTGAGCTGAACCATAAAATCCAACTGAAAACTCACAGTCAAACAGTCATCAGAGAAGAGATCACCTGTCCCACTTGGACGTGAGTGTCCTCTAAGGAGTGTGTATAAGACTTGATCAGCTGCTTCATCTTCCGTAAGTGGTCCTCCTCGATGTCCTGGAACTTCTGCATGGTGCAGAGACGGCAATGACAAGGACTTAAAATGGACATGAAGTGGAAGAACACTGCATTTCCTTCAGATATCTCCTCTCATTCAAATTTTTTAAAAAAATGGCTCATGTTAAGCCTGTTAAAAGATCTGCTGAGAGCTGATTGGCCACTTACATCCATTCCCTACAAACCTGAGGTTTCGCTAATGAAGTCACAAACTGACTCAGGATTTATAGATGAAAAAAGTTTAGTTTGCTGAATGAATCATAAACACAGGAGGTTATAGGAATGCTAGAGAGCTGCTTGATGTCCCTGGCATTAAGTCTGGGTGATATATAAAGAATAAAGCACTTTGGAGTGTGATGTTGTAGGAAAATAATCAACAACAGCATGCTGTGATAAGGCAGAGTTACTGTTACTACCCTGAGGTTGATTATTTTCCAATAACAGCACATCATGAAGTGTTTAATTCCTCTTTTAACACAGCAAATTTGCCAAAAATGACATTTTTTTATTCATTTACGAACGACATGTCATACATTTTATCTGTTTATAGTTATGTTTAATGTTGTGGAGCAACTGCAAAATAAGTTACTTCCTGTTTTCACTTGCGTTATAGCAGCTATATACAGTCTTTCCCTCACCAGTCAATGCACTCGAGAGTAATAAGACCAAAAACAGAAGCTTGTCATGCTACGAGAAACAACATAGCGTAAAAGCTCTGAAACTGGAGACTCCTTCCATAAATGTTAAATAAACAACTCCTTACAGAAAATTCCTCTATATTAAACAATCCATATATTACCAGTCTTTTAGTCTATGTAGATTGCCTGCTGTTACTATAGAAACAATAATATATACAAAAAAAGAAATAGAACAAACTTGTGATTTGCCTTTCAGCTGGAACTTCTGTCATAGAAAATTAAGCAACACCTTATGGTCAGATCAGATTCGAGAATTCAACAGTACTGTGGTATATTAATAAAATAAAGATTACAGCTCCATTCCTTCATTTTCATAGTTTACTGCTCATCTATGGTTGAGGTTAAATGAGTTTAACTCCAAAACCAAAGCGTTTTACTTCTGCATGACACATTTAGGGGCAAAAAAGCAAACCATAAAAGAAAACTATGAAACGAAACAACAAAAAAAGAGTACAGTTTCAAGGAGTTCGGAAACCGCGACTGCACATGCAGCAGCTTTGCAACTCGTTCTGTAGTAAGATAAAAGGATCCGCTGCTTTTGTAGCCTTTTATTACTGCTGTAGAGACGAGATTTAAAAATCTACAGTTTCCTCTGGATTCTCATTTACAGCCTCTGCTACTTGACCTATAAAAGTCATTTTAAAAGCCTGATTTTTGCTGATCCCTCACACGTGTTGGGTAGATGTACGTGTTTATGTCGGATAGACCAGCACAAAGATGTGTTTTGAGACATAAGCCCCGCCCTCCAGGACACTCTGACATCACAGCGTAGCACTCGCGTCTAAGGTCGACCCGCAACTTTTCTGTACAATACGCTGCTAGAGGAACATTATTTTATTTAAAGTCAGAAATGATCAGAATAAGAGATGTTACTGTTTAATTGTTAATATTACAGTTTAATAATTAACATTACAGTCTAAGATTAAGTTTAATAGTTAATGTTACAGTTGAATATTAAAGTTTAAGTCTTAATGTTACAGGTTAATTGTTCACATTACAGTTTAGTTAACATTACAGTTGGACATTAAAGTATAATTGTTAATTTATAGATTAATTGTTGACATTACAGTATAATAGTAATAGCATTACAGTTTAAATGTTAAAATTACAGTTGGATATTAAAGTTTAATAGATAACATTACAGTTTAATAGTTAATGCTGCAGTTTCATATTACAGTTTAATTGTTTACATTGCAGATTAATCATTAACATTACAGTATAATAGTTATTACTGTTTAATTATTAACACTGTGGTTTAATATTAAAATATAATCTTTAATTTATAGTTTAATTGTTAGCGTTACAGTTTAATTGATAATCTTAATTGTTAAATTGTACATGAAATTAGTGGAGTTGCTCTTGAACACAAGGAACAGGTGAATTATGGATCTCTGCGGCTGTTTTTCCTGCTTTTCCTGCTAACCCGACGTGCTCTGTGTGTGTTTTTCTTCACAGAATGGTGTTATGATTTTATTCTGTCAGGATGATTTATGATGTACTGCATCATTGGCATGGGACGAGACATCCTGCGGCTCACCTGGCTGTCCTGCGAACGCTAGCTAACTGAGGCCATCTTTAAAAAGAGAACATTTCTACGCTCCTGAGAGTTGACGGTTTTTTAAAAAGAACTTAAGTGATCTGATCTTATTGGAAAGATCAGACGGGCCTCTGGAAATATATATATATATATATATATATATATTTTTTTAGGAAAATGCTGAGAATAGTAGTTTTAGGAGGGGTGAGTAGAAACTGTAGGGTTGGTATTCACAGTGGTTTAGATGGGCTTCTGGTAAAAGTAGTTTTAAAAGAGTTTTTTTTTTTTTTTTAGAAAAGGAGAAGAGAAGAAAAGAAGAAGAAGTTTTTAAAGACTACTTTTGGAACAAAAATCAGCTTTATGGTCTCTAAATGAGAAAAAAAAAATATTTTAAAGGAACATCAACATTACAATAACCAGTTTTAGAGATGCCCTCCAGTTTTAAGAAAAGCTCAGACAATTTTGTACATTAAAAAAAAGTCGTTTTAAATGGGTTTCTACATTACAAAAATTTGTTTTAGAAGACATGCTACATTCTAGCTATAGATAAGTTTCAACATTATAAAAAGTACAGTAGCTTTAAGTTGGCTTCTACATGATAAAAAAAAGTAGTTTTAGAAGAGCTTCTACATTATGAAAATGTTTTAACTGGGCTGCTACATTATGAATTACATTATACATTATGAAATAGCAGTTTTCAATGGGCTTCTACATTACAAAACATCATGGAGGAAGCAATTTCCGAAGGACAAAAAGGAGTTTTAGAGGGGCTGCATTAAAAAAATACATTACATTACTTCTACATTAAAAAAAATAAAAAGTAAACAGAGAAGCCTTTACATGACAAACTAGTATTAAATGGACTTCTACATTACAAAAAGTAGTTTTAGAAGGGATTCTACATTACAATAAGTTTTAAATGGACATTTAAATTAATAGAAGTGATTTTCAATGGGTCTCTAGATTATGAATAATTAGTTTTAAATGGGCTTCTACATTACAAGAAGTTATTTTCATGGTTTTCTACTGTATGAGAGTCATTTTAGGAGGTTTGTACAATATGGAAAAGTAGTTGGGCTTCTACATTAATGAAAAAGCTTTAAATGGCCTTCAACATTACAAAAAATTTAGATCTAGATTGGCTTCTACATTAGGGAAAATTTTTTAAATGGTCTTCTACATGAGAAAAAGCAGTTTTAGAGGATCCTCAACATAAAAAAGTAGTTTTAGAGAGGCTTTCAAATGTAGTTTTAATTGAGTTTCTAATTGAAGAATGTGTAGTTTAGAGGAGTCATTACAATATGAAAAAATAATTTTAGAAAGGCTTCTACATTGTGGAAAAGTAATTTTAGAGGCGATTCTACAACAGGAAAAAGTGATTTTAAATAAGTCTATAGTATGAAAAAGTAGATTTAGAATGGCTTCTACATTGTGAAACTTCCGAGCGTTGTTGAAAAAGTAGTTTTGAGAGAGGCCTCTGGAAAAAGCCTCTATTTTGTAAACAGCACTTCTTAAAAATAAAGGTAGTTTTTGAGGTATCTGGAGGAACCATAAAATCTGGAAGCGTACACACCTGTGCGGACTCGCTCATCTTCTGCTCAAAGTCTCCTCCAGTGCGGTTAAACTTATCTACAGACGCTGCAAACGACTCGGCCGCCTTCTTAGACTTTAGCTCAGCCTGAAAGCAATAGACAATCAATATATATATATGTATATATAAATTATAAAATAATATCAATTATAAATCAATATAAGCGCACTTCCTTATTGTCCGAACTTTCCAAGACACATTTTTGTTGTCTAGCAAAATATTAACATTAAATATTAACTATAGCAGCATCAGCCTAAAACACACCTTCTCCAGCTCCTTCTGAGGAGCTCCTTCTTTGCGTAGCCGTTCCAGCTCCGTACATTTAGCGTGATAGCCCTCTCTGGCCTTCTGTAAGTGTCCGTTCTGTACCTGCAGAGCCTGAACCGCCTCCAGAGTGCCCATCACCTCCTCCTTCGTCTGCGGAAACACAAGCACAGTTAGCTTGCTTTGCTTTTTGTTTTATTTTATTACGTAAATTTTTCTGTTTTTTTTGAAAGTTTGCTTATTTTGTTTTGTAGAGATTGCTTAATTTATTTGCTTCTCCATTTCTTGTCACATTTCCTCTCATATTGTCACAATAACATCTCACATGACTACAGTGTTTCACCAATCAAACTTATTTTGCAAATTGTTTTTGTACTTGCAATTCCTTTCATGTAGAAATGGTGTTACTGAGACTAAAGATGCAGCTTGCACAACAACGACTTTGTGCCTTTACGCTTTCATTACTTTTTTAGCTATGTTAGTCTCGTAGCTCAAGAAACAAACTTCAGACGGCAAACCTCGTTAATGAAGTTAAAGAGAAGAAATAGAAAAGGAACCTCGACATTTAAAGGAACCTTGACACTGACAGTTTTAGGGAGCTGTATAAAGAAAAGCCTAGAGAGGCTTCCATGTATTCCAAGTATTTTTAAATTGGTTTCTATATTACAAAAAGTAGTTTTACATGTGATTTTACATTACAAAAAGTAGCTTTAGATGCGATTTTACATTACAAAAAGTAGTTTTACATGTGATTTTACATTACAAAAAGTAGCTTTAGATGCGATTTTACATTACAAAAAGTAGTTTTAGATGTGATTTTACTTTACAAAAAGTAGTTTTAGATGTGATTTTACTTTACAAAAAGTAGATTTTGATGCGGTTTTATATTACAAAAAGTAGCTTTAGATGCAATTTTACATTACAAAAAGTAGCTTTAGATGTAATTTTACTTTACAAAAAGTAGCCTTAGATGTGATTTTATATTACAAAAAAGTAGCTTTAGATGGGTTTCTACTTAACAAAAAGTAGTATTTGAGGAGCTTCTACATTAGAAAAATGTTTTGAGGGGATGTTTTAGAGGAGCATCTACATTAAGAAAACGTTTTAACTGGCTTCCACATTGCAAAACATTTTCGTTACTTAATAATTTCAGAAGGGCATCTATATTTCAAATAGTAGTTTTAAGTGGGCCTCTATATTATGAAAAAGTATCTAGACAGGCATCTATATTTCAAAACTTTTAGAGGAGCCCCTCGGAATTTATTTATTTTTTTATTACTAGGAAATGTCTAAAAGTAGTTTTTAGAGAGGTCTCTAGTTTTAGAACAGTGCATATATTTGGAGAAAAAAAAAAGCTAATGAAGTGGCCTCTATTTGGAAAACTGTACTTTTTTTACAGAAAAGAAGAAAAGTGTGTTAGCTTCATTTTTTTAGCTAAATTATTCCTTTAAAAGAAGGAAACAGCTTGACTAAAAATGCAAACAATGCTAGTAATAAAAGCTAGTGTACAACAATTAGCATTATGCCAATGAGATTATGCTAATTGGCACTTGATTAGCATGTGCAAATCCAGCTGTGATGTATTCTAGACACAGCAGGAGCCATCTGTCTGTGACTCGGACCAGAGGGAAGTGACTGAATTTACAGTAGACGCACTACGGAGGTGCTCAAGTACCTTACGGTGAACTTTGACCTGCTCCTCGCTGTACTTGTTGAGGTCACGGATGAGGTCGTTCATCTTCCTCATCAGCTCCAGGTGGCAGAGGGCGACTTTGTCCGACGACATCCGGAACAAGTCCCACATGGGGGCGAATGTGCTGTGAGGGGGAGGAGAGAGGGGGGAAGGCATACGAAAACATTCACACCACCTCCAATGCCATTCCGTGATATTTTGCACGTAGTTACATTGTTGAAGATGAATTTCAGCGTGACGTATTGTGGTTAGATCAGACTGTCAGACCGTGGCGCTGGACGTAACACTGGACATATCACGCACGAAAAAATGCGCTTAAGTTCAAGGTCGGAATCAAGCGTAACTAAAACGCGTCCTCTGATTTCGGAAATCTCCGCCTCACACATGAAAAAAATCTCACGCAACTCTCTGAATAGTGTGTAACTCTGTAGCTATGTCTGAGGTGTGAATAGTGAATTATACAACTGGGGTTTTAAATCCTCACTGAACACACACATGCAGTACTTCTGATGATGAATCGATTTTTACCTGGTGAATGTTACTGTAAGAAATGGCAGCTAGAGGTATATAACAGATATGGATATGTGAAATAATATATTATATATTATAAGTATTATAATGCAGCTGTTCTCAGACATTTTGGGTCTAATGTCTGCTTTGGTGATAGTAAAGTGTCACCGGTCCCCTTCTCCACAGCTATCGCTGGCCTGCGTGGAGTAGAAATGTGGCGCTCTTCTCAAACTTGATCACTAGATGATCACTAGATCACTAGACGTTTTGAGACGTATTTCATTTTAATAATGTTTAAGCATTAAATGTCTCCTATTTTTTAAAAACATATACGCTCAGGCTTACAAAGTCTAGGGGACGCTAGGGGTGGAACGATACATACAATTCAAATTCAATTGTGGTGTCTCAACAGTTTCAATACAGAAAAATAATCAGTGCCTGAATATAAGCCTTAGGTTTATATTTTCACTTGATGAAAACATTCAACATTTGTTGGAAAAGTACAATAACTGAAAAATAATAAATGACACAGCGTTTGCGTGATCCAACTATCCTAATTTTGCATTAAAAAAAACCAACAACAAATATGGCAACGCTGCATTTGCGACTCTCGAGGGGGCGTCAAGTTACTCAGCTCTCTGCAGCTCAAACGTGTGTGTCTGTGTGTGTGCGCGTGTGTGTGTGGTGACAGAGGTGACAAGAAGCAGAGAATGCAGAGAGCATGAGGAGAGGAAGACCAGACCACAACTGTGGCCCTTCAACCAACTGCACTTCACTTCCTGTGAAACCGAATTTCCTCCTCTACCACAACACACTTCATCTGAGGCTGTGCATAATGTATTGGTCCCCCCTCTGGTCCGTCCATCAGTGAAAAAGGACTACCATAAATTAGAGGCACTCATCCACCCCCCCAACCCACCACTACCACCACACACCACCACCCACACACACACACAATCATGTCAGTGTCACCACTGTACTGAGAATAATCCCCAGTTTCCTTTACAGAAGGTTCGATTGATTGTACAGGGCAACAGATTGGCCACAGTTGGTATCGGTACACCTACAATGTGACCTGTACAGGAAATAGACCTGAAATGGACAATAATGTGGCAGTATAAAACATAATGCAGATGATGAAGTCGCTTACCCAAGAGGGCTTCCATTGCTGGCCATCTTTGCCAGTTTGCTCATGGATTTGGAGTACGTCTCCTCAATGGCAGCCCTGATCAACAAACACACACACACACACACACACACTAATATTAATCATATGTATGAGAGCAGGTATGCATCAGTACAGTAAATGGGTCTGATACCCTGCTCTTTTTCTCTGACTCGTTATAAAATGCTCAAAACATCTGATACTGTGTGACATAAGCCTAGTGTATACTGCTGCACTAATGAACATGTGAACTGCAATCTGGATGTATTTCCTGATTAATTATCAAGAGGGGGAACTACAGAGTCTTCCTACAGTACAAGCAATAAAACATCAGCATGAGGAGTTCATCGCTAGCAGAAAACACAGATTAGGTGAGAAATAAATAGGCGAGAACTCACTAGTTGAGTGAAAATAACAGCCCGTACACAGGATGTTGTTCTTGATGATCAGCCACTTACTGTCATTGACATTGAGGGATTCAATGAAAACAAAATCATACTTTATACACAGCTGTACAGAATCTCTTTTCCGACGTAAAACAGAAACACGCTTTTCTTCAGTGCAACCCTAATCCATCCAAGCGAACTAATGTAATGCTAAAATCAACTAGCTAACGTTATAAAGAACGAGCCTAGCAGCCTAAGTGCATGAGGACACGTCTGTATTCTTTTCAAGGCCACTATTTAAACCGTGAAACATAAACAGGGCTAAATAAGAAGTTCCATGATTGATGAATGCTAAGTACGTTGCTCATTTCAGTATCAGGATCGTTACTGACAAACCAGAAAAAACGTAATCAGGCTTGGTCTGGAAAAATTTGTATCAATGCCTCCCTATGAAAGAGTAATATCTGCAATCTGAAAATGACTGAAATGCGTTGATTTAACAAAAAAAAAAAAAAAGTTAGCTTTATGTTTTCAAGTGCAAGTACGTAACAATAAACACAAGTATAGTCTGGAGTAACAAAATAGAAACCGGAAACAATATGAATGATTCATAAAAAATTTACAATTGTGTCCCTGGAGGACTCGTGGTTAGGCCACAGCGCTCTCACTGCTGCGGCCTGGGTTCGATTCCCGGCCAGGGAACCAACCCCAGCCACCAGGGTTGCATGCAACAGTGCGCTCTCAGTGCCGGTCCCAAGCCCGGATAAAATTGGGGAGGGTTGCATCAGGAAGGGCATCCGGTGTAAAAAAAAAAAAACTGTACCAAGTCAAAGAATTTACAATCACACACAGATGAGCAGTTTTATTATGATGCAGAGAAAACAAAGATGATGCTAAACAGAATCCTTTAATTGTCGTTGTTATATTGTTTATGACATTTGCAGAAGGCAATATCATGGTTTTCCTCAGCCAGCTTACAGCACGATATTTCAGCAGGATTAATTCCCACACAGTAACACTGCTGCTGGATGGAAACGCCCTGCAGAGTGCACTCTGAATGTCATTCCGTGCGACATGCTAAATCTGACAAAGCGTAAACATTACAGTCTGCCCATAAAACAGCCCCAGGAAAAATAAACCTGTTTGTCTTTTTAACTCCATGCAAATATTGCAGTCTGTTACACCGCAATAACGAAAGGCCTCATCTCCTGCACGGGGTGCGAGTTTAAATATAATAAATGTCCATCCAGAGAGTTCAGCAGATGGGGACTCGGGTGAAGCTGTGTTCTGCATTGAGCACGAAAACCTGAACACAAGAGAAAGAAAAATCTAATCTCTGTTTGGGCGAGGCCGAGAAAACAATCAGATGTATGAAAGATACGACTCAGAGCTGCTTTTATGCAGGACAATGTGATAGAGTTTGATTATTTATTATGCATTTTTTAATTTTTTAAAAATTGCTTGAGGATTTTAAGGCCTGGTTTGCCGGGACTGAGATGTAATAGATGCCACGCCTCCTTCACAGAGACTGACATATATAGAGACCACTCCTTCTTCATTAGGACTGAGACACAGAGGCCACGCCTTGTTTCATGGGACTGACAGGCACAGAGACCACGCCTCCTTCAGTATGACCAACATGTACACAGGCCACGCCTTCTTCATAGAGGCTGAGTTTCTGAAATTCACTTGGCTTCATGCCACTCAAGCTGTAACACACCTGAAGGCACTGATGAAACCTCTAGAAGGCTGCTGTACCTGCTCAGGTGTGTGTGAGCAAGAACAGAATGAAAACACACACACTGTGTTTAAGGAGAACTGCATTACTGTTCTGAGGTGTGTGAGCTAAGGGGAGACCTTACCCGAGCCAGAACACACTCCTCCTCCGGCTTAACCCAATACAGAAATGGACTCAAGCCAACTACACACTGATACTCAGACTCTGTGTGTGTGTGTGTGCGCGTGTGTGTGTGTCTGTGTAAGGACCCCTAGGTGTGGACAGTAAGCTCTTTGTTCAGTGTTACTCCTCACACACCGGTGTGTTTTAACACTTCAGTGTGTGGTGCAAAGTAGTCGTACTTATAAAGTGAGAGAAAGCACAGATATTATACACAAGCTAGTATTATCCTTGTGTGTATTTCTTTATTTGCTTGGGTTGTTATGGTTACTCTTATTATTAATATTGTTAGTAGCAGTGGTAATTGCAGTAGGACTAGGCATATTAGCATTATGTGTAGTAGTTGTAGTAATAATATTAGAATTATTAGAAGTATTACTAATTAAAGTAGTTAAAGTATTGATTTTAGAATTTTACTAGCAGCAGTAGTTGTAGTAATAGTGGTAGTATCAGCAGTAATAGTAGCAGTTTAGTAGTAGTTGAAATATTACGTTTTTAATTATCATCAACAACAGTAGTAGTAATACTCATTGAATTCATTGACCATTAATATTACTATTATTATTGTTATTATTATCATTATTATTATTATTAGCAGCAGCAGCAGCAGCAGTAGTAGTATTGATAGTAATATTAGTATAAGTAGTAGTAGTAGCAGTTGTAATATTGATAGTAATACTGATAGTAATATTATTATTAGTAGCAGTATTAGAAGCAGTAGTAGTACTACTATCATTAGTAGTAGTATTAATAGTAGTAATGATAGTAACATTAGTATTAGTAATATTAGTAGCAGTAGTAGTATTGACTTACCATTAGTAGTAGTAGTAGTAGTAGTAGTAGTAGCAGTTGTAATATTGATAGTAATACTGATAGTAATATTAGTAGTAGTAGCAGTAGTATTATTGACACTAGTATTAGTAGTAGCATTGATAGTATTATTATTATTAGTAGTAGTAGTATTAGTAGCAGTAGTAGTATTAACTTAGCATTAGTAGTAGTATTAATAGTAGTAATGATAGTAACATTATTATTAGTAGTAGTATTAGAAGCAGTAGTAGTACTACTATCATTAGTAGTAGTATTAATAGTAGTATTGATAGTAACATTAGTAGTAGTAGTAGTAGTAGTAGTAGTAGCAGTAGTATTGACTTACCATTAGTAGTAGTATTAATAGTAGTATTGATAGTAACATTATTTTTAGTAGTAGTAGTATCAGTAGCAGTAGTAGTATTGACTATTATCATTAGTAGTATTAATAGTCACAGTAGTATGAGCAGAACTGATTCAGAACATTTAACTTTCTATTAATAAAAGAAATCACAGTAAACATTTTACTTAACAGCTTTTTCATCACTCAGTGGCATCCACACATCTCTCTCTCTCTCTCACTGTCTCTCTGTTTTTCTCTTTCCATCTGTCTGTCTGTCTGACTGACTGACTCTCTCTCTCTCTCTCTCTCTCTCTCTCTCCATCATGACACCTCCCGCGTCTTCTCGCCGTCTCACCTCTCTCTCACAAACTCAGCCAGCTCTTTGGTGGCAATCTGGCCATGCTTCATGTTGTGGTAGAGAACGTCAAAGCCTGCATTCTTCTCCCCCTGAGGACACACACACACACACACACACACACAAATACACAAACGTAAGACACTGTGTGTGAGATAAACAGGTGCGAAACATGATTCACAAGCTGTAAATACACATTAAATTCTAACATGGTGACCGTCATAAACCACATAAACCGTCTCCTTCTTTATACTTCAGCATATGTTGTGTCTAGAACAAAATAAAATTAACTCTTGTTTGGGTATTCTGTGCTCGACTATTTTGTCTGTGTTTCTACCATCGTAAACATCGTTGGGTGAGAAAATGGGGTTATAAAAAACCTACGAAAGTTTTTTCTATTAAGCCTGAATTTATCTTTATTACACCCTTTTATCATAAACTTCTGAAGTTGGGTATAAATTAAAGACAGACGATATGACAAAAATATCATCTCATGATTCACAAAAGCATTTCTATGATACACAACAGGTATCATGATATATAGGTTTGCTCACAAACTACTACCTGCTAAAAAAAAAAAATTTAAAAAAAAATTTAAAACAATTTTTTTTTTTAAATGTTGCATTTTAAAAATCTATGTTCTATGATACTCTATTTAATGTCTATAAAAATTATTTTATTTACTTATTATTATTCATTTTAGTTATCATTTATTTGTTTCTTATTTAGAATAATTATTTTATTTTAAAATTAAAAATCATTATTTTAAATATCATTATATATATTTAATATTTGAAAATTTTTTTATATATTTATTTTTTATTATTTTAAAAATAAAATAAAAAATTATAAATAATTTTTTTATTTATAAAAAAAATAAATATTTAAAATTGAAAAGAAAAGAAATAAAATCTGTAAAAATGTTAAGATAAATAGATAATAATAATAATAATAATAATAATAATAAAGAAAGAAAGAAAGAAATACGCTATCATGATATTGCAGAAAAGCATATTGTGAAATTTTCGCCCAGCCCTAGTGTAAATGTTTAAGCTAAATATTCCCACTAGATTTACAGAAGTTTGAGTAACGCTGATTCTCTTGTGTGATGACACCCAAAAGGCGTCTCTCTGTTAGCAAGCTAATTTACTGGTGTGAGCTACTGCTATCGTGTGTGTGTGTGTGTTTGTGTCTGTGTGAACATGTCACGTAGCCAAACACGCTGCACGTCAAACAAACAATCCGTTGTGTGTGTGAGGAGAGACGGGAGGCGGTGTATCTTTGCCCTTTTGGCCCGATGCGGAGTTGCCGATAAGCTCAGAAACAAAATAATGCCACATCCTGTGGGGCGGCTTCGTTTAAAAATAAAAGCCCCTATTCTTTTCAGTTAACACGAGAATGTCAGAGAGACAGAGAGGGAAGGTGAAGAGAAGTGGGGAAAAATTGAGACTAGGCGTTCGGCAAGAAACTGTCATGTTCCACATGCACACACAGTATTGTTACCGTGACTAAATTATCACCAAAATGTCTTTCCATTTATGTATGATTTTAAAAAGGGCGCTTTATTTTTACTGTGCTTCTTACAATACCACTGGAAAGTTCAGTTAGCAGTTAACCCAGATGAAAAAAATGGGAGAAGATTTATTTTTAGGAATAGCACCGAAACACTTTTTATAAAAATGACTTTCGGTTTTCAGCTGAAGGAGAAAAACAGGATGAATATTTTCACCCAAAATATTTAATGGGCCTAAAACAAATCTAACCCTTTAGAAATAATATTAATAGTGATGATAATTACAAGGTGATTAGTTTTTTTTTTTCTGACCACCTGCTCAACACTGAGCTGAACAGATAAACCGTCGGTCGTGTGAACATTAGATTTGTAAAAAGATTTTATAGAAACATGCTTAACTGTTTATATACATTACTGTAGAATCACTTAAAAACCCTTCATCCAGCTGAGTTTTCACGACTGTCGAAGCTCCTGACTGCACACAGACTATTACTCCTAACCTTTTTAAATTCCAGTTTATAATATACTCTATTATACTGACTGCTGTAACATTTCAACATTTTCTTATGTTAGTAACTAAAAACCAAAGAAATATTCCTTGTCCTGATTTACCAGTCTAGTGGGAAGTGTTGTGTTGTTAGAATTAAATTCTCCACGCCATGATGGTGGGATAGTTGTGCATTAGTAACAATAACACTAGCAGCATTATCGTTCTGCGTGTCCTACGTACATCCAAAAGATTTAAAAGTGACATTCACTAGACGGCACGTCGGAGCCAAAACATCCCCGTCCATCAGGTTTCCAAGTCAAACTGAATAATGTTCAGCGATTTCATGCACGGTGACCTTAAACACACTGATGAGCTCGTTCTCTCTTTAAAGCTTTCCACTGTCGTCATGATTGTCGTCATGATCTGTGTCTCAAATCAAAGACTCTGACTTTACATTCAAAAATATTTCCTAATCTAGAACATCCAGAAGACTGGGACACAAAACAGACCTCACCAGTCTGGTATTTTTGAAAGAGACATGAGAGGTTTTTAAAAAAACACATGCAAATTTAGTCTTTTTCCTTCCCTGACATACTTATGTACTATTCTAGACTGTTATTGAGCACTAACATTAGCCACTTTTAGATAAGCATGTGATTTGAGACACAACACTAGTTTGTTTAGCGGAGGTAGATGGACGGGGAAAGTTGTCCATTTTTTTTGCTGAACTGCACTAGTGCAGCGTGTCAGGAGAGTGAAAAAGATTAATTAGCATGTTACTCCCAGTAACACTGAAAATATTAGCACATAAAATCCATCTTTGATATTTCTCATTTTAAATTGTAAAACGAGGAAATTGTGAGTTTCTCTCATGACCCCATTTGTAAATCAAGCAAACCCACGTGGGGTCGTGACCTCTAGTTTTTGAAAACCTGCGTAAACCGAAAATGGTAGAAAAACTCGTTTAAACTTTTTTTAGCCAAATCTTTTTTATGCTAACGATTCTGAACGATTATTGTGATATTCTAAAATGCAAAATCGCGATGGATATGTGGCACCGCAATCATGGAGTCACCCTGAGGATGAGGACGAGGACGAGGATGAGGATGAGGACGAGGACGAGGATGAGGACAAGGACTTGGTCGTCTCAGTATAAACATATTGGGTTCAGCTCGTCCGGGATCAGATTCCACCTCAACACACTCACAGCGTGTCAGATGTCTGGTGTAAAAAAAAAAAAAACCCACGATAACCCGAGCGTAAATCCTGTGGACGTTTAAATAGTAAAGGAAAGTACCAGAAACATCAGGTATCGAAAGAGCAGGAGAAGAGGAGGGCAGTGCGCTTTCGGTTTTGTGTGTGTGCGTGTGTGTGTGTGTGTTCACACTGAAAGCTTACTCCAATAAAATAAGGTCATCCATGTTGCTACACAATATCAAACACACAGAGCAGCTAGTTACCTGCACTCTCAGACATACACACGCACACACACACCCGCACACACACACGCGCACACACACGCGCACACACACGCGCACACACAC
>CM040461.1:2872484-2889126 GCA_022758105.1 Pangasianodon gigas | reverse complement strand
CTCTCTCTCTCTCTCTCTCTCTCTCTCTCTCTCTCCCTCCCTGCGGCTCTCGGGACAGCGCTGGGATTTAAACTCACAGCCTCGTGGTCACTAGAGCAGAGCCTGAACCACAGAGCTACTGTGAAGTCGTGAAAACAGATGCGTTAGCCCAATATCACCGCTATCTATTATTAAATGATCAAGAAACGCATTTTTACTGAAACAGAGCTGCTCAGTTCTCGCTGAAATACGCACCATGATGTTTTGCAGCCGTTTTAGATCGCTCACTCAGCTCGCGCTGTTCTCAAATCACTCTCTGGACATGTGGCGTTATTCAGACGTCCAGTAGGACGATATAAAGGTGTTCCTGAGAGATTCGGCTCACACTCTGATCAATCTGCAGCGTGTGGGATTCGCCCACGCCCAGATAACGCTTAACGCTTACTCATAGATCACTGAGGATCAGCCAAGAGTTCCTAAATTACAGTCGAATAAACAGTAGGGTTCCTCTGCATCTGGAGAACAAAAAGCCTCGCTGTCTTCTATTGATACTGAAAAAAATGAAATGAAATAAAGAATTCTAAATTCAGGAAGCACAAAGACAAAAAAAAAATCTTGAAGCCAAAAAGAAAGTACCGTTTCTCTCTTTCTCTCTCTCTCTCACACACACACTCTCTCTCTCACCATTTCTCACTACATCTCTCTCCTGCTGTTTCTCTCCATTCATCTCTCACTCATTCTCTATGTCTCTCTCCCTCAGTCTCTCGCTCCTTCTCTCTACATCTCTCTCCCACTGTCTCTCTCCATCTGTCTCTCACTCATTCTCTCTGTATCTCTCTCTCTCTCCGTGTCTCTACGTGTCCATCTCTGTCTCTCTCCCTGTTTCTTTCTATCCACATCCCTCTCCCTCTGTCTCTCCCTCTCTCTCTCCCTCTCCATCTGCATAAAGTGTCAATCATTTATTTAACTTTTTTATCCTCGAATTTATCTTTTGGATAAACGTGCTCACTGACAAGCAACTATTTTCAATAATTGTACAATACAGTACAATAATACAATACATCACAAAATAACTTTAAAAAAAAAAGAAAAGAAAAAAACACTAGCGTACAATCGGCGCACCAATGGAACGCAGGATCTGCACAGTTAAAAACGAGTACAAACACAGCTACAAACAAACACTGATATGGAATAAAAGGAACAGCTATTCGCAGAGTCACATCACCACTAGCTTTCATTTTCATCGTTTTGTTATCGACGTACTGCTTAGCGTTAAATATTGGCTTTATTTACACACAATATAAACATTTAACGAGGCTGCCCTTGTGTGCAATTAAAATCAGTAGCCATATTTGCTAGCAAGCTAACGTTTGGAACCCTAACATTATAGTGTTATTGGCTACGGTTGAATTGGTTGTGAATATTACTTGTTTTTATTGCAATAAATCATGCAACAGATCAGCATCAGCTAATGATTATTTAAATAAGGAATAACGAACCCCAGACCATACTGTTATATGAAAATAACAACATTTACAATTTTTTTATTTATTAATGAACGACACGTCATGCTTTTTAACGGTTTGTAGTTCGTAGTTGTTCCCTCACCAGCATCTCGTTTTGTTATGTCACCAAGAAACGCAAATCGTAAACTATAAAGCACTGTGACTGTTACAAAGCGTGACACTCGATCATCTATTACCATAACCTATACATCGTGGTACATACGGTGTATCATAGAAATGTCTTTAGATATCGTGATACGATATTTTTGTCATATCACCTAAGCTTGTGAGATCGTCTGTAAAGTGCCATCGTCCTATCGTGACCCCTAACTATCGACTGATGATCGTATCGCCTGAATTATCCGTTAACAAAGTCAGGAATGTCGCAAGACTGATGTCGCCCTTTCCTCAGCCATCTCTGAGGAAAGGAGGAAGACATGCGAGAGCGGTGAAAGAATGCTCTCGCGCATCTTCATCTCATCCCGCGTCCTGCAGTGAAAGTCCGGCCCTTTAGAGGAGAATTAACGGCGTGGGAGCTGCTCTTGAGATCAGACAGAAAACAAAGTGCACGCAATAAAAAAGCAATCACGCAGCAGACTCCTCCCAAAGTACCCGAGCGCTCGTCCATCACGCCGATTTACGGCTAATTCCTCACGCAGGAGCCGCTCGGGGTTCCTGCGCCAAAGTTCAGAACATCTTTAAAGAGAACAAGTGATACAGAGCTCCTGTTTTAACCCGGAGTGAACCTCCAGCCCGAGTGTGTGTGTGATGTCACACAGGCTTTATCAGAGCCGAGATGAAGGAGCGGCGGTCGAACGCCACGGTGATGGTGCAAACAAACACTCTGACATGAGACACATGCAAGAAAAATGAGGTCCAGGGAAGGTAAATGGAAAAGAAAAAAAAAAGAAACATGAGAACTTTCTCGACGAGGTCAACCTTCATCCCACGCTCTCAGAAAGCAAGGTGTATATGCTTTCCAGATCGAAGCCCAGAACAGAAGATCCTCTCGAGTCTCTGGGGAACGAGCTGCAAATGCCAAGGAGAGAGAAAGAGAGAATGGAGTCTGGTCGGTTCTTAGCGGCTCCATCTGTCAGAACCGAAGTGTTCTGGGTCAGAGAGAGTCGGACGAAAAAAGGAACAAAGAGACTCTTAGCAGTAAAAGTAAACAGAAGTCTCTCAGGGAAGAAATGAGCACTGGTGTAGGGGTATGAACCAATCGTTCAGGGTGCCATTACTTTTTAAAAGGACAAATATGAAGGCTGAGTATCCCAACGTGAAGCGGGTGACTCTTACCGCTCCAAAGCTGATTATTTCCCAATAACACCAAGAAGTGTGTTATTCCTCTTAAAATAACCACAACAATTTGCCAACAATTAAAATTTTTTTACTTAGTAAAGAACATCATGCTGTACTTCTTATCCGTTTATAGTTACGTCATGGAATGTCTGTGAAACAAGTCAGTTCCTGTCATGATGTTTCTTTTAAAGTAAATAAGACCAAAAAAAAAAGTCTCTCAGAATGATGTAGTGGGTATGATGTCTGTCTTATGAACATTAAATCATAATATACAGCTTCACTGTTTAAAAAAAAAAAAAACATTGCTAATTGGGGAGCTATAGGCGCATGCTGAGCATCCTGAGCTGTGAAGACTTCCTGTCAGAGACCTTCAACTTCCTGCCAGCTAAAAACCAAGCAACAATATCTGCCACAATCAGAAGAGATAAGATATGACATGCTATCTGTTAACACCAACAAGGAGCCAACAAGCATGTTGAGTTTTGTAAACGTTGCAAACTTGGGTTTTTGTCTCTCTGCCTCTCTCTTTCTTTGTCTCGCTGCCTCTGTCTCTCTGCTTCTGTCTCTCTTTCTTTGTCTCGCTGCCTGTCTCTCTTTCTTTGTCTCTCTGCCTCTGTCTCTCTGCTTCTGTCTCTCTTTCTTTGTCTCGCTGCCTGTCTCTCTTTCTTTGTCTCTCTGCTTCTGTCTCTCTTTCTTTGTCTCTCTGCCTCTGTCTCTCTTTCTTTGTCTCTCTGCCTCTGTCTCTCTTTCTTTGTCTCTCTGCCTCTGTCTCTCTTTCTTTGTTTCTCTGCCTCTCTCTCTCTACTCGTCATTGCCTGTCTGTATCTCTGCTTCTCTCCATCAGTCTGTCTCCCTCTGACCATCTCTCTGTCTGCCTGTCTTTCTCTCTCTCTCTCCCTATCTTTCTCTGTCTGCTTGTCTCTGCCAGTCTGTCTCTCTCTGACCATGTCTCCCTCTGTCTGTCTCTCTCTCTTTCTCTGTCTCTCTGTCTGCTTGTCTCTGCCAGTCTGTCTCTCTCTGACCATGTCTCCCTCTTTCTGTCTCTCTCTCTTTCTCTGTCTCTCTGTCTGCTTGTCTCTGCCAGTCTGTCTCTCTCTGACTATGTATCTGTCTGTCTGTTTGTGTCTCTCAGTCTTTCGGTATTGTTATCTCTCTCTCTCTCTCTCTCTCTCTCTCTCTCTCACCCAGTGTTTTCACGTCAGTACCCGTTTGAAAATAAAGTGTGCTGTTTTCTCGTAAATAGCAATTAATAATTAAGTCTATTTATAAATAGAAAGAAATATATCTGCGCGGTCATCAGTATACCTGGACGCCCACCTGAGTATCATCTCTCTGTTTCTGTCAGTTCATCATCATTCGCTCATTTACAGATCAGGACATAGATGTTTCATACCAAACTTCAGCTCCATCAGACCTACAGTTCCCGAGGAAGAGTTGAGGCCACAGCATGAACAGAATACGGCGAAGGAGGAGAAAAAGAACACTGAGCTCTTATTGATAAGTACATCCTCAACCCTTTCTCTCTCTCTCTCTCTCTCTCTCACACACACACACACACACACACACACACACTCAGTGTAGGTCATGTGCTTCCTTGACGACCCAGATAACAAACTGACTTGAGGTGCCCGAGTTAGGAGACGTTTCCTCTGCACTGCAGTACATAAAACCCGACTGAAACCACATTATTTCCTTTAAAAAAACAAAAGTGACTTTCACCACCAGCACAACATAAACAGTTTGATTAAATGCTGTTAGCGACATTAGCCTCGTAGCTGCAAATTCACACACCAAACATGATGTCAGCTGGACGACTAGATTCGAGGCGAAACAGGAAACAATGTCAACACTTCATTAGGTGTGAAGTGACCGATACTTTGCTCTGCTGCTATTTACGGGAGTGCTCTCTGAGAAGAATACAAGATTTCACAACATGTTTTCCTCATTCTGACAACCAAACGGGACAGACTTTTAAAAAATGTCGTCTACTTATGCAGCCTCCTCCTGAAAAGGATGTAGGAGTAGTGACGAAATTCTGGGGTCCATGATAACTGCAGTTTCATGAAAGTAAAAAGCACAAAGACCATGTGTCCTGTGATACAGAAGCCAAACCTCCTTCACTGGGACTGACAGATACAGAAGCCACGCCCCTTCACTGAAACTGACAGATACAGAAGCCACGCCCCCTTCACTGAAACTGCCAGGTACAGAAGCCACACCCCCTTCAATGAGACAGACAGATAAAGAAGCCACGCCTCCTTCACTGGGACTAACATGTACAGAAACCACACCCCCTTCACTGGGACTGACAGATACAGCGGCCACGCCTCCCTCACTGGGACTGACAGGCACAGAAGCCACACCTCCTTCAGTAGAGACTGACATACATAAGCCACGCCTCCTTCTTTGGAGACTGACATACATAAGCCACACCTCCCTTATTATGATACAGATGCCACACCTCCTGCACTAGAACTGACAGAGGCCACGCCTTCTTCACTGGGACTGAGAAAGACGTGGGAGAGAGAAACACAGTACTGAAGAAAATTCATTTGACGTTTCTGAAAAATAAACAGTAATGAAACAGAACCCAAAATCATTTCTGTGGCCTTGTTCTAGTGGAACAGACTGCCTGGGTGGGTTTTTTGGGTCTGTGGTGTAAATAGTGAATGTGTGCAGATTATATTTTTGTGCTCACAGCATTGTAGCAGCTGCAGCCCCTGTAACCAGGCCCATAGCCACAGATCCTCCATCTGCTGTGTGTGTGTGTGTGTGTGTGTGTGTGTGTTGCTTGGAGAGCCAACGCTGCTAACTAACCCAAAATCTCACCCCCTCGGCACTGCCCTGTTTGGCAAAGCGGTAAAACTGGCACAGAGAAAAAAGAGGACACTGCGACGGAGGGCACGAGTGATGGTGAAGCCCAAAACTCCAGAGATTCTCCGCAGAGCCGAGAGGAAGCGGCCGCGTCCCAAACCACTCCTGCTGCCTTGCGTTGAGTGTACCAATGTAGTGTGACAGTTGAGCTAAATTTTAAGGAAAATAACAGCCAATAATTTGGAGTTTGTGATGCACACTTACCTTTTTAATATGTATGCACTTAAAATAAAGTTCTTTAAGGGTTTAGTTGATAATTAAACATTCGTAGCTTCCAAAAAAAAAGTTCTACCTGGAACCCTTTCTGTTAGAACCATTAAAGGTTCCTTCCTAGGGAGAACCGAAGAACTCTTAAATACAAAGAACTGTTTGAATGTTTAAAGAGTGTAGAACTGATAAGAATTCTTACAAGAACCCTTAAAGACCCCATGAGGAGTTTTCTCTCTTGCTTGTATCGTTTTTCTATTATATTTTATCTTCCAGATTTTCTTCTTCCTCTTTCTTTCATCCCCCCATTTTTCTCTCCATTCTCCTTCCCTGATGTTTCCATTTTTTCCTTTCACTTTCATGTACCATATAATGTCTCTCTGCCTCTCTTTCTGTCTTTCTTTCATCTCTCAATCTTTCTCTCTGTCTCGCTCTCTCTCACACACACACACTCACTCCCCCGTCTGTGTCTCCATCTCACATTCTCTCTCCCTCTGTCTATCTCTCAAACTCTCTCTCTGTCCATCTCTCATTATCTCTCAGTATCTTTATCTCTCTGTCCATCAATTTCTCTCCCCCTTGTCTCTGTCTCACACGCTCTCTCTCCATCTCTCGCTCTCTCTCTCTTTCTGCTCGTCTCTCTATATCTCTCTGTCTGTCTTTCTCAGTCTGCCTGTATACCGCTCTCTCTCTCTCTCTCTCTCCCCCATTCGTGCTCTTGCTTTGGTAAGATGACAGTCACAAACCAAACCTGTCCATCAGTGGTATATAGTTGTGTGTGTGTGTGTGTGTGTGTTGCTTTGATCATCGGACTCAAAGCCTCCACTGTTCCCCATTTAATGAGACCCTCGGCACACACACTGAGCTGATGGCTGTGTGTGAGTTCAGTGGCAGGACGAAGACAGAGCCAAACCTCTTCACTTCAAGTGTGTGTGTGTGGTGTGTGTGTGTGTGTGTGTGCCTCAGGCAGCACAGCACAATTAAAGCTCTTAACACTCTTCTGTGGAAGGTGATTGGCTTTGCCTGATTAGCAGCAGGTGACCAGGAATGCCTGTCACACACACACACACACACACACACACACCTCCTGTAAAACAATTCTGCACTGAACTTTCTGAAAAGGCACTGAAAAGAAAAAAAAGCTTACAACACAAAACAGGAAACAATACACTCTCTGGTCTGCGCCAGTGAAACTTGCATCGAGTGTAACGAGGCGTAGAGCTGAACACACACTCTCTGTGAGATTTTATCAGATCTAGAGTGAATTTATCACGATTATAACACGGCGCTTTTACAGCTAACAGCCCACACGAGCGACTGTAAAAGCTCCCAGGCTTACAGTTAAAAACACAATTACACTCGTAGCGCACTCAACAAGAGCAATTCGAGAAAATAAACTCATACGAGATCCAGCGCTGGTTTATAAGGACCTCCTGGTACTGATAAGTGAAGGCAGCTAATCAGCTGGGATCATTTTACACACAGAAAACATGCCTTATTTACTGTGTTACATCACTGCCTATGCTGGGAAAGTTACGTGTATTCAGAGTCAGGTTACGCACGTGACACGTATTTCACGCCAGAGTAGAAGCATCAGAGATGGAGTTTATTTTTATCTAGACTATCACCATTAAACACAAGCGTTAACTTGTGACTTAACTTGAAAAAAAAATCCGGGATAGAAAATGCGGACTGAAAAAGGAAATCACGTTTCTTTTTCTGACCAATGTAAAAAAACAAAACAAAAAAAAACCCCATAAAAGTAAGACAATAAAAAAAGAAAAAGTATATAAAAAGAGTAATATGATTGAGTCAAGTATATTGCAAATATTTTGCTGAATGAATAGTCCTCGTTGTTTCTTTTATAAAAATGGCTTCCACTCTCATTACTTGATCCAGCACATCCTACTGCTTAGCGTTTTATTTTATTTATTTAATATCGCACTCTTAACAGTTAATTAACTACATTAACAAAATATTAATGTACGAGACATGGTGTGCGTGGGACGTAGCCGATTTTATCACACTTAACTCGCTATTTTGATTCATGAAATTAATAAAATAACGGCAGTGTTTTTGTTCATTCGATGCGTTTGCGTGTAAAGAAAAGGCGCCCACGGTTTGAAGGATAATCTAACATGCTACGCTTTAAGTGTTGTTCCTTATATTTATCTATAAATAATACGGTCTTCAATGCTATTACTTAAATTATAGAGTCATATTTATGTGTTTAACTTCCGTAGTTTTTGTCTTTAGTGTATATACGGCCAAAGCTTACATTTCAGCATGGCATATTGTGGTTCGAGTTTTTTAACTCAAACTCCACCCAGTTTGCGTAACTCTCACGTAACTTCTGAAGAAGTCTACAGCTATGTCTTAGTTCTGAATACCGACGTGTGCGACTTCGTTATTAAATCCTCGCCGTGCGTCTGTGACTCAACTCCGAATGCTAGCCAGCCAGGGAACCGTAAAAAATAAATAAATAAATAAATAAATAACTGCGCACTTTGTCAGAATAGATTTATTCTTCAAATACAAACCAACTATTTACATTTTAGGTTCATTATTTAAATCAGTACAATAATGTTCTGGCTATTTATTTATTTATTAGAGCCATAGAGCTTTTTCATTTCTTAGTTTTTGAGTTAGTGAGGTTTGGATTCAATTCAATTCAAAGACAAACCGTCTAATAACTCTAAGAGCTTAATATCAGAAAGTAAGAACAGAAGAATTTCCTTTACGAAGTGTAATTCCAGCTCGAATCCTTCACACCTGAGTGGAGCTCTTACACAGTGTGTGTGTGTGCTGCGCTGGTAAACACACCGGGCAGGGTTTAGGTTTCAGAGTTTAAACTGGTGACCGGGGCATCACTGTATCGTACATGCTGACCGGCTGTGTTTCATATTTAAACCATAAGGATTATAGTGAGCTAGTAAATAATAAACTATCATAAAGCTGAACTATTTCTTTGTAATTAATTCATCCTGGACGATAATTGAGTATTTGATACGCTGCGATATTTAACACGTCTTTGTGGATTCTTGTCAGGATCCTTGTGTTTCATCAGAGAGAAAGCTGCCTGGGTGTGCAGGATAAGAACAGCTGTCTCCTGCTGTTGGAAAAAATTTAAAAGCCAGCCATCGCACTTCTCCTTTTTGGTGCAATTCCCAGAATTCAATTCCATTAACGCTGCTTCAACGCATAACTCTCTGACTTTTTCCCGGATAAAACACGCACCAATAAACATCTAAGAAATGCAGTTTTATTTTTCTTATATCATCGTAATGAGTAAGCCGACGATTAGCTACACTTTTTATTAATTAAAGAAAAACACATCGGTTTTTTTTCATGTTTATAGTTACGTTTAATGTTGTGGAATGTCTGTAAAACAAGTTTGTTCCTAATCACTTACGTTACAGCAGCAATAAAAAGTCGTTTCTTTGGTTACAGAAAAAAACGCAGCATGTTACAAAGAAATGACGACGTTCGAAAAACTTACTGACACTGGAGACTCCTTCAAGAAAACTAAACTTACAGGAAACTAAACCATCTCAACAATTATACACTTGTTTTAGTCTTAAAACACAACTTAAAAAACGTAGAGCGGCCATCCGCCATGCAAGTCCCTGTGAATGAGCTGTTACTATAGTAAAGATAACCTTTCATTTGTATGTAGCTAAAGCACCTCATGACCAATCACAATGGAGAATTCAACAGCGCTATCGTGTAAGTGATATAATAATATCATTAAACTGTAACGTGAATGGGAAATTTAATATCGGCACATACGGTACCTGTTAGACCCGTTTTTTTTCATAGCCTTTTGAAATGTGACACCAGTTCCAGGGTTGCCAGTGTCACGCTTTTTACACCAAACTGGTTTAGTTTAAGAACAAGGTTGCGGGTGAAAAAAGCAATTCTGGACCAGTTTAAAAATAGTTCATGACAAACAAGATCATGTTTTAAAGCAAATAATCGTAAACAGAGGTTACTGCAAACAAAGGGAAAGTGTAAGCGCAAACAGTGTACCTAAAATATCAGAACATTGCCTTAAGCATTGAAATTGAATCGTAACGTATCTTCACAGATTCAGTGGCATCGTCAAATGTTGAATCATTGCCTTAAGAAGCGAAATCGAATCTTATCATATCGTAGCAGATCCAGCAGTACCATCAAATATTGGATCATTGACTTAAAGAAGCGTAACTGAATTGTATCGTATCATAGCTGATTTAATGGTATAGTCAAATATCAGATCGTTGCCTTAAGGAACGAAATTGTATTGTATCATAGCAGATTCAGTGGTATCATCAAATATCGAACCGTTGGCTTAAGATGCAAAATAAAATATCATATCGTAGCAGATTCAGCCGTCAAATATCGGCTCACTGACTTAAGAAGCGAAATTGAATTGAATCTTATCGTATCGTAGCAGATTCAGTGGTATAGTCAAATATCAAATTGGTGCCTCATGATTAGAATTCGTATTATATAATAGCATTTTCAGCGGTATCGTCAAATATCAGATTGTTGCCTTAAGGATCAAAATCATTTTCCATCGTATCATTTGCAAGCCTGAGGTTTACACCCATAGCGGATAATGTTCGTACTAGGCGATGAAAAATGCGCGCGCACCACAGTGAACTTGTTTCCCAGCACAAAGTCTGAAGATTAAAGAAAACTGCACCTTCGTTTTCCAATATCCAAACTTTCTGTGCTAGTTTCAGGGCTTTTTGCATGATTTATGAGATGTAGTTGGGCTGAAAATTTGCACACACACACACACGATTTGCACACACACACACACACACACTATTGTCCAGTGGAAAGCATGATATCCAGGCATCTGGTCCCAACCTGGACCCCCTCAAGCCCTCCGCTGGTCAGTGCATCATGTTACTCACTTGTTAACTGTAATATAGTGATATTGTAGGGCAGCCATATTAAATCTCACCATCCTAAATATTCAGTCCAAAGCTGAGGGTTACAGGAAAGCAGAGATGTGGCACATTATACTGGATTTATTCCATTTACAAAGCAAACAAAGACTCCATGTCAAATGTGATGTCCCTAAAATGGAGCTGCATCACTGAATCTGTACAAGATGGAGAAATGATGCTGTTTAGCAAATAAACTCGACCTTTAAAACAAACAAATAAACAAACAAGTAAATAAATAAATAAATAAATAAGACACCATGCCTCCATCTGTCTTAAGCTATACAATTTCACATCACAGCAACTTCCTGCCTTAAAAGCACCACATTAAAACAGACTAACAAAGATAAGATTAATATTAAAGAAATGTAAGATATGTCGAGAAAATAAGGACTTCAGTATTTTGTGGAAATAATGGAATAAAGCTTTCTCTGAGACGACACAACAAATAAATAAGCTTCTTCATCAAATAGTTCAAGCCAAACCTCTACTGACTGGCGCTCAGTCCCAAATGGCGCCGAATTCCCTTCACGAGCGCACTACGCACGACACTAATCAACGTCACACGCACACTACCTAGTGCACTACTGTGATCAATATGAAGCCGTTTGGGACGCGGCAGTATGGAATATGCGTTAGAGATGAGCGCATACAAACCCAAATATCCGTGAAATAAAAAAATACATATATTCTTATAATTCCCAAGCATTTCAAACGATAACAGAGAAAGCATTGAATGCAGTTTTACCTTTTTAAAGACAGAATAAAGACGATATGGTTCATTTTTTTCCTTCGCCGGTACAGCAGACACGAAGACTCCACACACACCACCGCGTTCAATGTGATCTGATAGTAGCGAGCCGCTGACAGCGTCCAAAAAGTCCCCGCCCACCTTCTTTCTGATTGGCTGCCGTTTCTTCGCCACGGCAGAAAGGCATGGCAACCATCAAAAGGCGGGATTCTGAAGGCGAGAAAAGAACCAATAGGATCGCGAGTTTGTTCGCACACGCAACGCCCACCTGTTACAGAGCGGCGCTATTGGATAAAATTCACGCCAATCATCGAGTGAAGCAGAAAGAGGCGGAAACTAACGGGTTCTTTTAGTGTATTTTTTTTCTGGAATATTAATAAGAAATCCTCCTGACTGGAGTGATCTGTGAATACAAATTAAAATACAAATAATTTCAGTTAAATTATATGAAGCCTTCTAGGCTCGTAATAACAATAATAGGACCCAAATGACGTATTAAATGTATTAACATATGGTTATACATAAATATGGGTGCTTACATAACCATAAATAAAGAACATATTTGACATGTTCATATCAATGAATATTAATTTTGGAAAAATAACATGATTAACACTAAAATTATAATTTGGGTAAAGTATGTTGTCACGTGGGGAGACACGTTCTCCCTGTGCTTCAGGGGTTTCCTCAGGGACTCCGGTTTCCTCCCAAAGTCCAAAGACATGGGTTGTAGGCTGATTGGCATTTCCAAATTGTCCGTAGTGTGTGAATGTGTGTGTGTGCGATGGGTTAGCACCCCGTCCAGGGTGTCCCCCGCCTTGTGCCCTGAGTTCCCTGGGATAGGCTCCAGGCTCCCCGCGACCCTGTTTAGTGTGTAGGATAAGGGGTATGGAAAATGGATGGATGGAAGGATGGATGTTGTTATGTGAATAACACTACGATTTTCGGTATTGCTTTTGCAAACAAAAAAACACACATCGTAAAAATTTTTTTGGTCGTGAGTTGAGATCGGCGGTCTTGGAAAATCTGAGCAGTCAATCCCAAGCAAATACAGCTGACAACAAACTTCTGGCAGTGTGAGAATTTTTTTAAAATTAAAATCCCAGACCTGCTATGACGTTTGTCTAAAATCCACCAAAAAGAGAATGGCATACGATGACGTGAAACTCATGGGACAGCTACAAGTAGCTGCGGTAGTGATGATGGTGAAAAGTGAACAAAACATGCTCATGGACAGTAAAATATCCTCAGGGTCACTTTGAAGAATGTTTGCATTTATGCTAGTCTGTTTGATGACGTCTACAGAATGTAGTAACCATCTTTAATCATAGGTCTACCATATGAGGATCTTCATCATATAATCTGATGTAGTGTTATCACACAGCTCAGAGAATTCGTATGAGATTTTATTGGGACGAGTAATATACCTAAAAGATTGCCGTAATCTCAGAGTCTAAAACCGGCTATACCTAGTCTGGCTAGAGTCCGTGCTTGCACTCTGATCACAATTAAGAGTTAAACCAGTGATGGATAAGAGTATACCTAATCATCTCTCTCCCTCTCTCTCTTTCTGATCCTGACACACCTCTACTAGGAGAAATCCGCTGCTCAATCTTGGGTCTCAAAAGTTAACCAGCGGATAAATTTAACAAACTAACGAGAAAAAAAAAACGCTCCTCCTATTTGTATCTGTATTCATATTCGCTTACATCCCTAATACCCAAGAGCTGCTGCTGTAATCATAAAGACTGTCCTGTGCTCATCCCAGGAGTCTTATTCAGTCTGCTCTTGCTATATATAAAACACCATACAATCCTTTTGTTTTCATCATTTTTTGCTAATGTGGGAATGAAGTTGGGTCCAGTTGGCTAGCCAAACATTTTTATTAAGATTGATCCCATTTTTAGGCAAGTGTGGTACAAATACCAAACACTGGAAAGACTGTAACCTACAGAATCATTTTTGTCCTTGAATAGCACGTTGGATTTGGGGTGTTGTGGAATTTGGAGTATGTGGGGCTATACTATTTCTGTTAACCGAGTGAGAACACTCCGTCCATGGTATGTTGATTGCGTTGGGATGGTGAGTCATCTTCGGGTATCTTTAGGCCAGGAGGTGAAGTCACCCCTCGTGTTGCAGTGCTGTGGTGTGGGAGGTCATGTGACACTAATCAGATATACAATATAAATCGCAGTTTGTAATTTTCAAACCTGTAATAATCATAGAATTTTACATATGTGCCAGAAAAAAGTTAGAATTCATGATTTTTAATACTGCTATGAAAGGGGTGCAGTGGGCTTTGATTTGAGCTATGCTCCGCCCACTTTCCTTAAAAGGCAACACCGGGAACGGCGTCAGGTTGGAGGAAGAGGAAGGCAAATTTTGTAAACAGTGATAAGAGTTAGGTAATAATCATGACGTGAATGTTTAATATTGGCACAAGCTTAATTATAACTCCAGCCTCAATAGGTCAAAGGTCGTTGGCTGTAGGCTCTTTAGGAAGGTCAGAGGTCACGTGGTCTGGGTGGCTTTTACTTTGATGAGCAGTCACATTGTCCCTCTTCTCAAAGCGGCGGCCGCAGATCTCGCACATAAACCGGTAGCTGCGCTCGGCGTCGTGTTTACGCATGTGCCAGTTCAGAGAGGCCTTCTGACGACAGGTGAAGCCACACACCTCGCACCTGAGGAAAGTACACACACACAAACACACACACACTTATGAGAATGCGAGAGACACTCACTTCACACCAGAATGAGGCTGAGTATGAGAGACCAAACACCAAAAACAGATACGTCTAGTGTGTTTAAAGGTGATAAACGCAGAGCTCATTCACAAGACAGAAATCAGTGTAATATGTGTGTAATATGTAATAAGTGTACTATAATCTCACACACACACACACACACACACACACACACACACACAAACCCCTATACCAAGCCTGAGACACAGAGCCAAATAAGTCATAAATGAGGAAAGGGACTATGCATGTATCTCAAATCACACACAAATATTATTATACTACACATACATACATATATATATATATATATATATGTGTGTGTGTGTGTGTGTGTATATATATATATATGTATGTATGTATGTATGTATGTATGTATATATGTATAAAATATACTATGAGATGGAGGAATATTTGTGATGACAGATCCCATTATTGACGTGCCAGACCAGCTTCTATGAGAACAACCGCTGATTTTAAAACCCAAAAGGTCCACACTAAGCTTCTGGCTTCTGATTTGCATCCGAGGTGAAGCAGAGCTTTTGCTCCACCCATTTCCATTACACATCCTTTCCATACATCATTTGACATCCAGTTTAGTAAGCTTGATTTACAACTGCTTCCATGAGCTACAGTGAGATACAATGTATGACTTTAATACAAATAAATGTTAACTTTGAGAAGTGAGAGGCCACACCTCCTTCACTCTCACTAACAAACACAGAGTCCACGCCTCCTTCACTGAGACTGACAAACACAGAGTCCACGCCTCCTTCACTGAGACTGACAGACACAGAGACCATGCCTCCTTCACTGAGACTAACAAACACAGAGGCCACACCTCCTTCACTGGGACTGACAGACACAGAGGCCACACCTCCTTCACTGTGACTAACAAACACAGAGGCCACACCTCCTTCACTGGGACTGACAGACACAGAGGCCACACCTCCTTCACTGTGACTAACAAACACAGAGGCCACACCTCCTTCACTGTGACTGACAGACACAGAGGCCACACCTCCTTCACTGTGACTAACAAACACAGAGTCCACACCTCCTTCACCAAGACTAAGAAGTACAGAGGCCACGCCTCCTTCATTAGATTTGGCGGGTACAGAGGCCACGCCGCCTTTATTAGGACTGGTGGGTAAAGAGGCCACACCTCCTTCAATTAGACTGACACATACACAAATGCCACACCTCCTTCACTGTTACTAACAGACGCCTTCTAACACGCCTTCTTCATTGCCACTGAGAGACACAGAGGCCACGCCTTCTTTAATGAGACTGACAGGCACAAAAAGGCCACACCTTCTTCTTTGGGACTAACACACACAGAAGCCACGCCTCTTTTAATGAGACTGACACACAAAGGCCACACCCCCTTAATTGGGACTGACAGGTACAAAGGCCTTGCCTCCTTACATTCATTCAGTCATCGTGTGTGCCTGTGTGTGTGTGTGTGTGTGTGTGTGTGTGTGTGTGTGTGTGTGTGTGTGTGTGTGTGTGTGAAGATATTCTCTTACTGCAGTGGCTTCTCTCCCGTGTGGATTCTGCGGTGGATGCTCAGGTTGCTGCTGGTGCGGAAGGCACGAGCACAGAACTCACAGATGTAGTCTCTCTGATCTATCAAACACACACACACACACACACATCCATAACTTCCACATACAGCACATCGAATTCATCGCTACTACACTCTAGCTTACATCATACATTGATCTTCTGAACCTGTTCGATAGCTCTGGTTTCATTTCACCCCCAGAGGAATTCCACCACAGGGATAAAATGTATAGTGTTTATAGTAAACAAACTAGCTATCCAAGTGTGAAAAATGTAGCTAGCTATTTACTGCTTAACTTAATCCAGAATATTCCGCCAAATTTCCTTTTTTGTTTTACTAATTTTCTTCATACTCACATGTGTATAATCATTTGACCATGCACATTCACAGCACGCCTCAACGTTTTTTTATTCACAGTGACTCGTACATTTCATTTCAGTAGCTTAGCTATTGCTGCATTTGAATAAAATTCACAACTCAACCTCGGACTAGGAAAGCCCAAAGACAACACCTTCTCAACTCAGGATGCCTACTCAGGAACACGGGACGGTCTCTTCAACCCCGAGTTCAGCAAGTGACGTCAAATCAACATGGCTGCTCACAGCATGAACAGTAAACACAGTGGCACTTCTTACCTTTAAATGAGTTATACTGTATATACAAGCATTTGTTTTAAATCTATAACACTGAATATACAGTGCGCTGATTTGAGGAGGTAAATATATGTACATCACTCATTACAGTTAGCTAGATTGTCGATTACAGAAGATGAACATGGAGGC
>CM040461.1:2823421-2871082 GCA_022758105.1 Pangasianodon gigas | reverse complement strand
TACTGTTTCCACCCTGAAGTTGATTATTTTTCCTATAACAGGACATCCCGAAGGGTTTTATTCCTCTTATACAACAGCAACGTACCAACGATTCATTAAAGAACGACACATCATATTTTTTTAAACTGTTTATAGTTACATTTATGTCCACAAAACAAGTTATTTCCTGTTCTAACGTACGTTACAGCAGCTATAAACAATAGTTCCATCTCCTTTTGTCTTTCTTGAAGTTAATAAGACAAAAAAACTGCAGATTGTCATACAAGAAACCGCAAAAAGTGTGAAGTCTTCTGTCCTGAAGATTTTCCCGTGTTGGAATCTTACTGACCAATCAGTCAGGAACTAGAATTTCACAGCGCTGTTGAAGCTCTGGATTCTGATTGGTCAGAAAGTGTTGATTAATTTTCTATAACAGCAGCTCTAACAGTTGTGCATCTGCAAATCACAGGTTTGTATTAATGCTCTCGCTCTAATACATCATCGTTTCTATAGTAACGGCTCATTCACAGGGACTTGTACAGCGGATGCTCCACATAAGCTAAGGCTAATAATAAACAGATAAAAAATTGATGTTATTTAACAAAGAAAATAGTATAACTGTTGATACGGTGAAGGATTCTGTAAGGAGATGTTTATTTAATATTTATGGAAGGAGTCTCCAGTGTCAGTGACTTTGAAACATGGGAAAGTCTTCATGACAAGTTGCATTTTTAACTTAAAATTTAAGTTTTAACACTTATTAACGTAAAAAAAAAGTTATAGTTGCTGTAACGTAAGTGAGAACAGGAACTAACTTGACGCATGGCTATTCCACAACACTAAACATAACTATAAACGGAAAAAACATATTCCGTTTCATTCTTTAATTGTTGGCAAATTGCTGTGGTGTAAGAGGAATAAAACACTTCAGCATGTACTGTTATAGGTAAATAATCAACTTTTGTGCAGTGACAGTAACTCTGCTTTATTACACCACTCCATCGTTGATTATTTTCCTATAACACAGAGTGACACAGAGTGTAACAGAATGTAATTCCCATCCACTGCATGCTGGTGACAAAAACTCCCAAATAATACTCACGTTGAGGTACTGACGGCTTGAAAATATTTTCCAGCAGCCGTCAAACTCGCAGGGTAAAATGAGCTTCGGAGCTGGTTTTCTACAAAATGCAGAGAAAATGATTTTATATTCAATAATGGAAAAATATCAAAAGACTAATATTACCAGTGAATGGTATAGTGAAATATACAATATTAAACTACAGCAACGAATTCTTTTCCTTCTAATTATTTTCAGGAATGAACCTTTTCCTTCTGCCACTTATCTTCAAAAGCTCGTCTTTCTGTGAAGGCTGTCTGAAAGGTAAATTTATATATGTTAAAATGAATACATGTGTCCTTAATGACTACAAACTCTGCCTCTTTAATAAATATGAAAGCCACCTGTTGGTTTTTCTCCTCGCTCTCATCCTCGGCTCCTCGGTTTTGCTCGTCTCAGGAACATCTTCTCTCCTCTCACGCTCCCTCGTGGTTGAGTTTGGTATTGCATCCCATCCAACATCCCTGCTGGAGTCAGAAAGCTCTCTGTCATACTGCATGTGTGACCCTGCGACCCTGCGTAAAACTCCTATTCACTATTTAATTAGTGCACTATTTTAGGAGTCTGTTATTATCTCGTCATGCCTTAGAGCATAGAGTTATTAAAAATACACCCACCCAGAAGGAATTAGACTGATGACGGCGAGACATTTATCAGTAAAAATAAACGCTGAGTGACATTTTAGGGCCCTGATGTAACTCCTTATGAATATTTAGTTATTCATCCTAAAGCGTATTATTTAGCACTATTCTGTAAGTACAGAGAAAATAGGAAAAGAATGCAGAACGAGAGAAAGAGAAGTGCAAAGCTGAAGCCACCAAAGATGGACATAGACAGAATAAAACAATTTAAATAAATAAATAAACAAACAAACAAATAAATAAATAAAGTTGTTGCACTGCAAAAAAAGGTCTTAATAAGTGAAAATATCTTGATTATTATAAAATGTATGTAATATTTCCTATTATAAAATTATAATAAAGCAAATATATGATTATTAAACCTATTTCTAAACAAGCTTGAAATAGCTTTGTTCTATTAGCAGATTTTTCCCCCCTAATTTTAAGAATTTAATCCTAAAAAGAAGACTTTGTATAAAGAAATGAGTATAAAGCATCTAACAGGCTGAATAATATAATATAATATTCGATTTATAATAATCTCATAATAGGAGATATTCTATATATTTGCTCATATTCAAGACGTTTTCACTTGCTAAGATATAATTCTTTGCAGTGTGTGTGCCTTTTTGGTAATCTCAAAATCAAGAATAAATGACTACAGTACAATATTCAAACTGAATTAGAGTTCATCACAGTGAGATTACTGAATTATACTGTATTATTTTTATTATTGTTATTAATTTTTAAAGTGTATTAGGTGCTAGAGATGTGAGTAGGACTGCTTCCACTTCAAACTAATTTAAATTTATTCACAATTCTCCTATACACTATGTGTTGTATTGTAGAAATGTGATTATGATATTTTACCCCAATATAATATATTCTAATCTATATTGAAACAAAAAATCTATATACTTGAAAAACTATATTGAAACAAAAACTGTATACAGGTTTTCTCACAAACTGCCAGCAATACAGTAGAGTTGCATTTAAAAAACTGCTATAAATAATAAATTGTTTATTACTAATAAAAGACAAATTTATAATACATTTACTTTTATTTTTATATTGAATATAAATAATAAGATATACAGAAATATTTATCACTTAAAAAGAGATTAAATACTAAATTTTAATATCACATCAGCTGCTTTTAGTCAGTTTGTGATTATTAAAAAAAACATATCACATGATCTCAGAAACGCATACTGTGACATGATTTATCACTATGTCAATATTATATCATCACATCACCCAGACCTATATTATATTATATATTAAAATATAGAATGCAAACCCTGACCAGGATAAAGCAGTTAGTGAAAACGAATGAACGGACATGTTCAGTGTGCTCACGATGTTAACGAACGTGGCCTTTCTCTCGAGCTTCATATCTGACCGCTTGCTCCCGCTCACGTGAAAGTAAAAACCGCCCACTCTCATGACCTTTCTGCTGGGTCCTACGTGACCCCATCCCTCAATACACACATCTAGTGTGTGTGTAAACCCTGTCAAAAGTGGAGAACAAGCCATTAGACAGACATAAGCAGTTAACTAGGAAGTAGGCGGAGCTTCAGAAGTGGCCTTATATCCCTAACTTTAACCCTCGGACCTGACCATACACAATGCTGGACCAATGAATTTAAAGTTAAATTGAAAATAAGGCTACAAACCTTTCAACAGAGTCCTGAATTTCATCTCTGATATTCTGACAGTCATCAGCCTCGGCCTCAGCGCTGCCAGAAGACATGCAGTTAGTGATAAAGACATAAAAATACAATTATGTGCTGTCTGAATATACACATTCTGTACATATAGCCTTATACAGTATATTATGTACTTCTTAAATGCATTAATATCTGTATACCACTTTAAGGCATTAAAGTATATTCTGTATCTTAATTTTAAAACCTGAATAATGCTGTCAGTGTAGAAGAAGGCAGCTGACAGGAAATTATTTTATTATACAGCATAAAGTCACTTTTCCTCTGCCAAAAAATGTAAGTACAGAGAGAAGAATATGCAGATATATGGGTAAAGGACAGAACAAGTCTTTTTTGGCAGTTTGTTTTGCAGAAAATTATTAATACGCAAGGGAAAAAAGCGCAATTATAGGAAGTGTCTTATTCCTCGTTTACTACAGCAATTTGACAACAATTACAATTTTTAATTTATTAAAGAAGGACACAGAGAGTCGTTCCCTCACCAGCTTCTCTTTTTCCTCTCTTTTGAAGTTAATAAGGCAAGAAACGCAGCTTGTCATGTTACCGTGAAACCACAAAGCGTAAATTTCTCTGTCCTGAATTTGGCGCCAACGCTGGAGACTCCTTCCAGTCCTGTTTTATCTGCTGTACAAGACTCTCTGTGCACGCTGTTACTACAGAAACTGTAACGGAATAGAAACCTGTGATCTGCAGCTGGACTACTGTCCAAGCTGCCATTATAGAAAACTAATCAACCCCTTCTGACCAATCAGAATCCAGAATTCAACAGTGCTGTATGATTTAATTCCACTATTACTTCTGTGTGACAGTATAAAAGTGTTTATAGGAAAAATATTTATTAAAAAAGAAATATTAAAATGATCTAAAGTGCAAAATTGGGATTTAAAACATTACCATTAAGATTCACATAAGATTAACGTTTAATACAGTTTTATGTTTTTTAGTTTCTATATTTTTTTATTTTGAAGATATTCATATCATTTATATTTTTTATAAGTTGACATGCCCCGTGTATTTTAGCTTTCATGTTTTTGTGCTTATTATTGAACCCAACAGTAAAGATGTAAACATTTAAGCAAATTTGTACCTGATCTTTGGGGGCAAGATGAGAAGAGCTGCATCACTTCCTTCCTGTGAACCTGCATCCTGTTCATGCTGCGCTGCATCGCTGTGACACAAATATTCTAAGAGAAGTTCAGAAAGGTCACAATTCTAAAAAAAAAATATCACAGAGTAAATTTTAAAAATGATAGATATCCTGCGAGTTACCTGCTTCCTCATTCTCTCCTGAGGAGGATGGGGTGACTTGCTCTGTCTCATCGCTCCGTCTGAATCCAGCAGTGTTTCCATCAGAGACAGATCTTCCTCTTGTGCTCCTCCTGCTCCTCATCCTGCACACCTCCTCCTCTCGTTTCACTCCTTTCCTCCGTCGTTCTCTGATCTTCCTCTGTCCTGAAGGAGCAGCACTTCCTTGTTCACTCTTCTCTCCATTATCGTCCCCCTCGGTGTGTATCGGACGCCAGGTGAACGTGTGTCCACCTTCACAGACGTACGTAAGGCACGGTTCTGCTTCAGCTGCTTCAGATGACCTTGTGGAAGTTTCAGGATCTTCCTCCAGTGCTCTCTCCTTCACTTCCTGTCTGTGTGGGTCAGACTGCAGGCTCGGGGTCAAAGGGCACTGCTGTCCGTGACTGTGGACCAGCAGGATCAGCTGATCCAGAGAAGCCACAGTTACTGAGATTACTTCCTTCCCATCACCTACATGAGACAAAGATATGTTACGAGACTTCTGAGCTGAAAAATGGTTCCTTAAGGGTTCCTTGGCTGGTTAATGGTTCTTGCTTTATAAAGTAGTTTTACTTGGAACCTTTTCTGAAACCATCTGTTAAGAGTTGAAGAATTTCCCCTTCTTCTGGATCTTATTTTCTAAAATTTTACTTTTTTTTGAGTTCAAATACTCATAAAAGGCAGAATTGTCTTTACAGTACCTGAACACCTGCTGCACACTTTGCAGGAGTAACTGTTGAAAAAAAAAAAAAAAAGGAATCATAAAATAAGTCTACCTAAAATGTTCACCCAAATGTCACATTTCTGCAAATATTTATTACAAACAGTACAATATTGACTACATACAGTAGTGACTACTTTGCTAAAAAAAAAAATATGGAAGGAGTCTCCAGTGTCAGCGCTTTGTAGCAGAGGTTTTCTGACACAGGAAAGCTTTCAGGACAGAGGACTTGCCGGTTTCTCGGTAACATGACAAGCTGCATGTTTTTTTTGTCTTATTACCTTCGAGAGAGTAAAAAAAGAGAGGCTAGTGAGGGAACGACTGTTTATAGCTGCTATATGGTAATTGGACGTTCCACAACATTAAACGTAACTATAAACGAATAAAAAGTCTGATTGATGTTTAATTAATTAAAAATTGTTAGTGTTGACAAATTTCTATAGTATTAGAGGAGTAAAACACTTCAGAATGTGGAGTTACAGGAAAAATAATCTGCTTCAAGGTAGTAACAGGTGGTAACTTGTCCCAACACCCAGACGTTTTTTTTTCTTCTTTTCTTTTCTTTTTTTAAAATGTGAACTGTTTTATTCCTTACTGAAGACTTTAGTTTCCTGGGACTTTACAATTCTATTACAACTCCATCTTTACCTGTCCAGCAGGAACTGTGCAAGCTCTGAGTGGAGAGAGAAACCCAGCTGGTCCTTCAGTTTACTCCAGCTCTCCGGCCATGAGCCGAGTCGCACACGAAATTTACTCCTTCTAGCATCCAGCTCTCTACGCCGCTGCCTGCGCTGAGCCTCTTTATTCGACGTCATGGAGATGATGGAGAGAACAAATAAACGCACTGTAGGAGAAATGTGAATAAAGCAGATAGTTAATGAGGACTCGGTGCTGATTAGAACAAAATCTGTTACCTTTGATACTGTTGATCACTCTAGATAATAATAATAATAATAATAATAATAATAATAATAAGTTTTATCTATATAGCACCTTTCCACAGCTCAAGGACACTTTACATTCCAAACTAATAGACATAGGAGAAGAATAAACAAAGAGCCATGATAGAAATAGATCAATGTTAGGAAAAGAGCCAAAGTGTTTTAAGTTGTGATTTGAAAGTCGATATAGAGGGAACATTTCTGAGGTTCTGAGGGAGTGAATAAATTTTGGAGTTTTGGAGCCATGATGGCAAATGATCTTCCACACATGGTGGAGAAGCGGAAGAATGGTACAGTGAGTAGGCCTGAATCAGAGGACCTGGGAGTCTGTGCTGGGATGGAGGGATGAAGGAGCTCAGATAGATAAGGAGGAGCAAGGCTATGGAGGGCTTTAAAGGTCAGAAGAAGGATTTTGTCATTCTAGGGTTGATATTCTTAGTTATTGAGAAAAGAATACTCATAATAATTACTCTTGCTGATTACATTTCTTAAAATTTTTTTTAAAAATTAGGAGTTTCTGTGTGGTGTTCCACAGGGATCCATACTCGGCCCTCTTCTGTTTTCTTTGTAAGCACTGCCACTAGGTCAAATCATTAACAAATAAGGCTTCAACTTCCATTATTATGCCGATGATACACAGCTTTACATATCCAGCATTACTAAAACACCCTGACCCTACGTTCACACTAGCAAGTGACAGGCTGCTCATATTTCTTGTAGTTTTTCTCTTTTGTGGGCGTGGACTTTCCAGAGTGTTTTAGTTCTGATAAGAAACGCTACTAGCTATATATACAGTCTATAACTTCCAATGCTAGCTAGCTAAAAACAAATTAAACAATACGCTAATCAGTGTGAACATTGGTTGTTTGATTTACATGTTACGTGCATGCTAACTGTACTAGCTACGCACACTCACTACAGCCCCCAATGATCTCTGCTACTTCCTTCCAGGCTTTATTTTTCTTCATAATGTCTCTATACACTCTTAATGAGAGGTCGTATATGACAGTATGAGATAAAACCATGGTTATACGTTCTTCTTCCATAATTTTTTTGTGTAAAACAGGGAATTAATTGCCGATAGAAACTAAAATCGTCAGTGGGGAACTGAAGAAACGGCGGACCACATCGGTGGACCACATCAAACAATCGTTTGAGATAATTCTTTGGATTTGTCGCTTTACTTCGACAAATTTATGTCACTTGTCACACATTCGCATAGAAAATGAATTACTCGGCTGTTGCTACGGTAACAGAGTGTCTATCAAGCATTACTAGGTGTATGAACAAAATGTCCTTAAAACTTAAAAAAAAATTTAATACTTTAATTAATTTAATAGTGACACTGTGATACACATCAGACATATGAGAATTTCTAGCAAAACTTGACCAACATGATTTAGATATAAGCTAAATTAGTCCAAATATTATTTGTTTATTCAGTTTATAATGAATTCGAAAGGATTTTAAAACCCAGATTTGGTGGATCAACTGATTCCAATCTGGCAACCCGCTAGTATTACAGTGTTAGTGTTAATTTGCAGAAAATTAGCCGTTGCTAACTGAAGGGATAATATAGGTGCTGTTTTTAGGCTGTGGAATACTAACACAGTGTTATTACTATATCCAATATAACTAAGAGTTACTAAGAGATTTAATAGGTTAGTTTAGAGTTTCAAATAATACATGAAGTTAAACACTTCAAATACATCGTTAGCTTAGAAAAAAAAAACAACGTCGTCTAGCAGTATGCTAACGTAGTACGGTCACGTGCTCACAGGTCGCCATGGTGACGTTCCAACATTGCATACTACCGTACTACATAGTATGTATGTCCGGCTAGATGCGTACTGTTTAGCCATACTATTTAGTACGCCAGTATGCGATTTTCAACGTAGCCATTTTCTTTGTTATTTCATTTACCCTGACTTAGCCATTTCGCAAAAAATGTCGAATAACAGTTAGAAACCACATAAATAATGCAAATAAACCGACATAAACAAACATAACATTAAAAGTTTATGCTCGTTTAAGTAGGTATATGACTGTTTACCTCGTCATACACGCTTTTTTGAGAGTGGGCCCCACCTGCTCTTCTCCGTTGCCCTTTTAAGCAAGCAAGCAAGCCGTCTTTCAGCGAATAATAAAACCACAATAAAGACGAAAAAACGTCCACAATAGTGTCAGTTAATCCAGCATGAAAAAAAGCATACAATTTAATTCATGATTTGTTTTAATGCCCGTCATGGAAGCCAAAATAACCATGGCAAGCCCAGATAAAAAAAAACAGGAAGTGTGTGTTAACAGCAAGGTTTCATGGGAAATGTAGTCGTGTGGAGCAATCCAATTTCACTCCTGCTTTTGTATCCTGATTTTCATATTTGAAGGCATGTACAGTGTTTTGTTGGATGCAAAGTGAAAAAAAAGTTTATTATTAAATAAACAAATTAATTAATTAGTTAATGCTATGCTTGTGGCAGTAGAAAACTACAGAAGCACAGTTTAGACCCCAGACATGTTTTGGCTCATCGCAGAATAGAAAATCAGTTTAAATTTGATTTATTTGTTCTCTAATTGACTTTATATGATCACTAGTGTTTATTTTATCTCTACACAACATCTTATTTTAATATACAGGCTATAAAGACATAAAGCTTACATAAAACATATGCTATATTCAAATACCGAGATTGCACACACACACACACACACACACCAGCCTAACGTGCACAGACTACATCTCAACATGCACAGATCACATTAGTTAAATGTGAAGACCTCAGTTAAACATCGTTTAAGATCACTGTTAATGCATGTTTTTTTAATATTCCACTTTTTATAGTTTTAAACAAGTTGGAATATTTATTCTAGTGTGTGTTACTGGATAAAGAATTCTCCAGAAAAGTAGATTATGTTGATAAATCATGGGAGGAATGTTGATTGAATGGAACTTGAGCTGAATTTGCTTGTTACATGAGAATCATCATGATCATCATCATCGTCATCATCATCATCATCATCTTCAGTAAGCCCTTTATTCCGGTTAGGGTCTCGGTGGATCCGGAGTCTATCCCGGGAACACTGGGTGTGAGGCAGGAATACAGCCTGGACAACATACAAATGCATTCTCTGCTGGGGCAATTTAGAGTAGATAATCTAACTATCGGCATGTTTTTGGGAGGTGGGAGGAAAGCAGAGAACCTGGAGGAATTCAGAGAACCTGGAGAAAACCAGAGAACCTGGAGGAAATCAGAGAACCTGGAGGAATTCTGAGAACCTGGAGGAAACCAGAGAACCCAGAGGATACCAGAGAACCTGGAGGACACCAGAGAACCTAGAGAAAACCAGATAACCTGGAGGAAACCAAGGAAACCAGAGAACCCAGAGGAAATCAGAGAACCTGGAGGAAACCAGAGAACCCAGAGGATACCAGAGAACCTGGAGGAAACCAGTGAACCCAGAGGATACCAGAGAACCTGGAAGAAACCAGAGAACCTGGAGGAAACCAGAGAACCCAGAGAACACCAGAGCATCTGGAGAAAACTAGAGAATACAGAGGAAACCAAAGAACCCAGAGGAAAGCAGAAAACCCAGCGGAGTCCAGACAACCAAGGAAACCAAGGAAACCAGAGAACCCAGAGGAAACCAGAGAAGCAGGAGGAAACCAGAGAACCCAAAGAAAACCAGAGAACCCAGAGGATACCAGAGAACCTGGAGGAAACCAGAGAACCCAGAGGATACCAGAGAACCTGGAGGAAATCAGAGAACCTGGAGAAAACCAGAGAACCCAGAAGATACCAGAGAACCTGGAGGAATCCAGAGAACCTGGAGGAATCCAGAAAACACAGAGGAGTCCAGAGAACCTGGAGGAAACCAAGGAAACCAGAGAACCAGGAGGAAACCAGAGAACCAGGAGGAAACCAGAGAACCTGGAGGAAACTTATGCAGACACGAGGAGGAGAACAGGCACAGAAAGTCTGTACAGACAGAAACCCAGTCTAAATGCTGGCTGTAAGGTCTTGTTCTTGTTATTTCCTTTATCATGCTGAATGTTACGATGTGTTGTATAACCGATTATCAACACATGCCTAGTAGTAAAATATCAGTAAATAAAATCATTACAAATATAAAACACCCTAATATGAATATAAGCACTATAAACTACGGGAACAGGAAGTTGGGTAAAGATGTAAGGTTTGCAAAGGGTTGTAATCTGACAGGAAGAGGAAGTTACAGTTTCAGTGGTTCACGCTGTTCGTACCAAAATCAAATCACACTCACGCTGCCATGGAGGAGCTCGGTAAGTAACGCATATCTTTTTATTTCTATTTTTCCTTTCTTTTTTCATTTCTTGTTTTAGATGTAGATAATGTAATTCTTTATGAGCTTGTGTCTTTTTCATCAAAATCATGATGTGAAGTCATGAAGTGTGAAGTGTGAGGTGTGTTGAACAGATTATTGAGGAATTTTGAATAACAAGTTGAATAATATTTGCATTGTGTATTGATACTTTCGCAGAGCAAATGTAAGTGTTAGGAAGTTTATAGAGCTGCCATACACACTGTCAGGCAAAATGACTGTTTTAACGCTTTGAGTTTCTTTTACCTGTAAGGATGTCTTGCAGTTGAAATACTATTAGTGAGACAGATGAAGCCAAAAAAAAAAAAAAAAAAAAAAAAAAAAAAAAAAAAAAAAAAAAAAAAAAAAAAAAAAAAAACAACAAAAAAACCACAATGGCAATTAAATAAGGAAAAATACTACATCAAAAATCGAAATCTTTCTATGCAGCTGGCAACGATCCTTTCATTTCGGGACACAAAATGACGCATTTGGAGGTCAATTCAGATCAGTTTGAGCCTGTAGATTAAAGAATCGTGAAGCGCTAGTATGAAGTCGATGAAGTGACAAGTCACAAACATGTCCCAATTCACTTTTCGAACTTCTCTGATGTATTCATACTAGCAATGAACCCATCACTTGCCCATTAACCAAAATATGGTGTGTACATGTACATACTTTTCTCAGTGGCTTAGTGTTAGAGATGGCATGATACCACTTTTTCCTGTGTGATACACGTAATGAAACCATGAGCATCAGCCTATGCTGATATCCATCTGATATATTTTTGTCTGTGTCTACTGTGGACACTCTAAGATGTTTGATATCACTTCTTGTTGCTTGATGTCTTGCTGCGTTGTTTGTGCATAAAAAAAATATGGTGCGCAAAATCTTCTTGCAACTTTTCCTGCGTTTCCTGTTTGCATCATACACGGAAATATGATCGTGGATATATTTGCAGAAAACCAATGTATGGTAAAATCATAATCATAAAATCATATTGCTGTATACTGTGAATATGAGGCTTTATACCGGCTGTAGCTGTCATGATAATAGCCCATGTAATCTGTTTGTAGGTCTTCTTTGTTTTACGTTCTTACTTTTTCTTCTCACAGGGCAAAATCAACCATGCGACTCAGTTTAATAAAAAAATTGGATTTTAATACTAGACAGGCGAATACATTATGCTCCATATTCAATTCAGTCTGCATTCAACACCGTCGGCTTGATTTCATCTTTGCAGGAAACATATTGCTCAAGAACGATCAGTATGAAAGATATTTCTTATATTATTTTGCACTAGGAACAGTTATATACACACACTTGTCATGTATATGTGTATACTCTGAAAAGCGATTATGGCCTTATGTAGCGTTTACATATTGGTCCATGTTACTGAAATAAATTAAGTTTGTGAATGTACAGTACGTATTTCTATTTAATGAGTTTAACATAACACCACCATTATTTACCTGTTTACTGTTTTTTGTTGTTGCTGAACTTACATATTTTACTTATGTGGAAATTCTGCCCTTAATTTAAATGAGTTGATTTAAGAATAATTTTTTCAGTGTAGCTACAAACCTACAAAAGCCTACATTTCTGACAGCATAATGACTCTAAAAGCGTTGTGCAGTTCTCAAGCTGTCGCTCGCGATAAACATAAAAAGCAATAACACACTGTACCTGTATATAATAATTACATCTTTAGTCCCTCAGTTGAAATACATTTTAAATACAGTATAATTATACACGTAATACATACCTCTATGTGTGTATTGAGTGTGTAAGCGAATACTAATAATTTATTCAGAATGAACAGATAATGCGTCCTAAACAAGTACCAATAGAGATCCGAAAAACATATATACAAACATATATATATATATATTTAAATCATCTCAGAATATCAGAGTCATTATAATGAAATGCTGCTGAAAGGAGCCCAGTTTTACCTTTCCACCGTTTTAAGGAATGATGAATAACCAAAATTCATCAGTACACATGTAGTGAAGTGTGAAAACACGAGAGCTGTATTGGGCTGAAGTGGTCATATGTTACTAGGTCAGTGGTTAGTGGACTTTTGAGCTCGTAAGAAAGTAAATGTGCTTATTTTTGCATCACATTAGTGAAACATGCTTATTTCCATTTTAGACTTCTCTTTTTCTTCCCATAGTATGAGGAAGTGAGCGCTAACATTGCAAATTCCTCGCAGCTCAATCACATTAAATGTTAAATCAAGAAGGGTGAAATTACGGCTGTTTGGTTAGTTTCACATCTGTTGCTGTGGTAGCAGCATAAAACCCTGAATCACTTCCTCTGGAAACAGCAAAGGTGCAATCAGAACAACCAGATGTGTACCGGAGTGTGTGTGCGTGTGCGTGTGCGTGTGTGGGTGTGTGTTTAGTTATTGCTTAGTTACAGTCAAGTACATAATGTTACACCACATTCACTTCTAAGATGTTATCGTTTCTACGATAACAGCTCTTTCACACGGACACGCGTGGCAGATGATCTACATTTTCTAAACCTACTGCTAAATGGATTAAAAATTTGTTGTTATTTAACTGAGATATGGTGAATGTTTTTTTGTAAGGAGACATTTATGTAACATTTATGTAAGGAGTCTCCAGTGTCACAGTCATAAGTGTCAAAGATAAAGCTCTAACTTTAAAGTTTCGCAGTAACGACAAGTTTCTCAGTAATGCCAAGATGTGGCTTAACTTCGAGAGAGGAAAAAAAAGAGTCTTTTAAGGGAATGACTGTTTCTAGCTGCTGTAACGAAACTGATTAAAGGAACTAACTTTGTTTCTTGGATGTTTCATAACATTAAATGTAACTATAAACAGATAAAAGTTCTTTTTTAATAAAGAAAAAAATGTAATCATTAGCAAATTGCTGTCGTGTAAGAGGCGTAAAACACTTCATAGTTCTCATAGTTCTGTTATAGCGTAGTAGCATAATCCTGATGTGTTTTATTCCTCTTACACCAAAGCAATTTGCTAACATTTTTTTTGTAAAGGCGGTCATTGTAAAGTCAGTTTTTGCCCTGAAATGAAAATGGAATTTAATTTGAGTCAGATTTTAATTTATTTCAGTTTACTTTTTTTATTTCATATTACTATTTTATTACATGTATATTTCATTTACATTTTCATTACTGATAATAACCATGTTATAAGTATGAGTGTGTCTTAGTGTGTGTTTAGTTGTGACTCTTTGACCTTCTTACATCGATCTCACCCTTGTTTCTGGTCATTTACTGGAATCTTGCAGCACTTCTATCACTCTAGCTTCTTTATGAATGTAAAAAAAATGTCAATGATGTATATGTATCTATACAGATATGCTGTTGGAGGAGTTGGCTGCAAACTCCACGAAAAGTGACTCGGAAAAAAAGCTCACCTTAAACTTGTCTGCGCAGGTGAGGTCAAATACACACTGACATACACCAAAACGTCCAGTATGGAAATGAATGAATACAATTTGCATGTATGTACGATGTTATTATAATGTTATTATAATGTTATTATAATGATTAGCAACTTTGAGTGAAGTATCAGGACATCATTCTCATCTTAAACACTGTTATTCAGACCTCAGGCACCGGCGTGACATCAGGACAAAGCGCTGCCAAAAATGTGTACAGGTAAGACGTCTTTTTAAAGCCTGTTACTCATGTAAGGAATAAAACACTTCACAATGTGCTGTTATAGGAAAATAATCAACAACAGGGTGGTGTGATGAAGCGGAGTCACTGTACCAGTTTTATTCCTCTTATATTACAGCAATTTGTCACCAATTGCAATTTTTATTTATTAAAGAATAGAACTATGGCTTTTTAATGTCATTATAAACCTTCACATTATTATACTTCACCTTCTCGCAGAGGCCCTCACATCATTGAACGCTGAAAAAGCCTTTGATCGAGATGAATGGCCTAATCTATTTTTTTGTTTTAGAGAAATTTGGTTCCAGGAAGAACTTTATCACTGAGTAAAACTGCTTTTTAAAACTGGGTTTTTAAACTCTTCTCCCACTGTTTCTAAAAGAACTAATAACAATAACAGAAATAATAATAGATGTGTTATTGTTATTAGTTCTTTTAGAACTTTTAGTGTCCATCCCAGCTCCGCATTTATTCACATATCTGGGTACAAACATAATTTAGGAAAAAGAGAATTTTCCCTTTAAATGAAGCGGCTTCTAATTTTCCCTTGAACAGCCTAAAGTTTGAAATTTGAGGACTTGTTCGAATGTAATTTTATGCCTTTGATGAACTGGCTGTGAGGCGACTTTGATAGGTGATCACTCCTGCCTTTCTCTCTTGGGGGATGGATTAATGTAGTGAAGTTAGTTATCTTTTTCAAAACATTCATTTTTCTACCACAGTCCTATTTTCGTAAAACAGACAATATGGTGACAGACTTTATCTGGAATAAGAAGACCCCCAGACTTGGATAGTCATTACTACAAAGACTAAGATCGCCAGGCGGTCTAGATCTTACAGATTTTAAATTTTATTACTGGACCTCAGACCTTAGAGCTATGCACCAATGGAGTCATTTTGAAACTTCACTTCGCCCACATGGTTTGGTTAGGTTAAGAGGTGTTCATCCATGGCCCTCTAAATTTGCCTTTATTACCATACTGTAAAAATGTTATTGTGAACGATTTGGAAACAACTTAGGCACCATTTTGGCCTACCAAATGTTTGCCTTTTGGCCCCATCAGTAATTTCCATCCCTCCTTGAGAGATGGTGCATTTCTTTCTCCCAAGATAGCATTTTTTTTTTTTTTTACAATAGCTTTATTCTTAGTGCAAGCTGTCAGCTTCCTGCTCGCCCAGGAACTACACCTTTCTTGCCCCCCTGCCTTCTAATAAGGGTATGATATCATATTTATACAATTTGAGTAATTCTCTTCACGTAAATTCTCTAAATAAAATTAAATTCATGTGGGAAGAGGACTTTGGTGAGGAACTCTCAGATGAGGTTTGGCAAGATGCCCTGCGTCGAATCCATTCTCCATCAGTTTGCTCAAGACTAAACGTAAAGAATGACCATAATTTTTAAGCCATAATTTTTTTATCCATTTATAGTTACATTTTTTGTAGAACATCCACAACACAAGTTACTTCCTGTTCTCACTTACTTTATAAAAGCAGTTTTTCAACCCTAATATCAACAATTACTCATTAATACTTTAATGAGGTTTACACTCATAAATATATACCTGTGATTTGCTGTGGTACAAATCCTGTTGTTTTTTCTTTATTTTTTCTGTTTATTTTTTTCTTACCCACTCACATGCAAACTCTTTCTCGTCTTGGGCTTCTTGTCAATCAGGGTTTCCCGTTTAGCTAATAATTTCTCTCCATTCTCAGTCAGTTGCCTGCTCCGGTCTCGGCTGAGGTGATGAGTCCAGGAACGGCCACCCGAGAGCTGGACTCCATTATGAATGAGCTGCTGGGGCTGAACCTGGAGGTGAGTCTCGGTACTCACACTGAATTTACTGGGAAAAATCACAAGAGGGCAGTACAGGCTCACTAGCATTGTGCACTAAATGTGGCATTTGATTGAAAGTCATGTTCCTGAAAGATGTTATTATATATTATATAATATTATATAAAAAAAAACATCCTGTGTCTAAGGTCTCAGATGAACCACCACTCGCTCAGAAGTCTGAAAAAGACAAAAAGCCAGAAGACAAGAAAGAAACCGCAGGAAACAGCGCGCAGAATGATCCAGCAGTGGAGAACGCGTCCAAGAACCTGTCCAAGAACATCGACAACATTGACAACCTGCTGGGAACGCTGAGCTCGGATATGGAGAAGATGGGAGTGCGTACTACGGCCAAGGGACACTGCGCTTCCTGTGGGAAGAGCATCGTTGGGAAGGTCAGTGAGACAGACAAATAGACAGACAGACAGACAGACAGACAGACCGACAGACACACAGACAGACCGACAGACAGACATTAGGGCTGGGCGGTATAACGATATAATATTGATATTTTGCTAAATTAGCACTTTTCTGATATATTGTGTATCTCTACATCTTTTTATAAGATAAAAAAAAAATTAAATAACAAATTACAAATTCAGAAGCAGCTGTTTTTTGTACTGAATCTTGTTAGCATTACATTTAAATTACTTAATTTTACTTATTTTTTAAATTTAATTTTCCCCTTTTTCAGTGTTAAATTATTTATTTTTGTTGACATTAAATAAAGTTTGTCACAGTTTTTTTTTTTTAAAGTTTAATATATTGTGATACATATTGCCCAACTCTAACAGCAGGTAGGCAGAAAAAGAGAGAAAGAAAGAAAGAAAGAAAGAAAGAGCGAGAGACAGACAGGCAGACAGACAGAAAAGTACACAGATAGACAGACAGGTTGGTAGGCAGATAGACAAACAGATAGACAGTTGGACAGATGGGCTGACAGACAGACAGAAAGGCAGTGATGTAGACAAACAGACCAGAAGTCTTCTATCTATCCATCTATCTATCTATCTATCTATCTATCTATCTGTCTGTCTGTCTGTCTGTCTGTCTATCTATCTATCTATCTATCTAGTAAATGATATTAATGAATACCCGGTGGCTCTTGGTCAGGTGGGACCAGTTTGGCTCTGGGTCAGTTGGGTCAGGTGGGGCAGGTGGGATTGGTTGGCTCTGGGTCAGGTGGGGGAGGTGGGGCAGGTGGAATAGGTTTGGCTCTGGGTCAGGTGGGGCAGGTGGGTTAGGTTTGGCTCTTGTTGAGGTGGGGCAGGTGGGATTGGTTGGCTCTGGGTCAGGTGGGAGAGGTGGGGCAGGTGGGATAGGTTTGGCTCTGGGTCAGGTGGGGGAGGTGTGGCATGTGGGACAAGTGTAGTGGTTGGGATAGGTTTGGCCCTTGGTCAGATGGGACAGGTGTGGCAGGTATTGTAGGTGTGGCTCTGGGGCAGGTGGGACAGGTGGGACAGGTGGGACAGGTGTGGCAGATGGGACAGGTGTGGCAGGTGGGATACATGTGGCTCTGGGGGCAGGTGGGTCAGGTTTGGCAGGTGTAGAAGTTGGGGCAGGTGTGGCACCCTGTGCATGTTGTGTTCTGTGTGTGTTAGTACTTGATTTTCGCCAGAACCCCATGTCCTGTCCTGTGTGTAGATGATCACAGCTCTGGGGCAGGTGTGGCACCCTGAGCACTTTGTGTGTGTGGCGTGTAAAGAGGAACTCGGCACTAAAGGGTTCTTCGAGCGGGATGGGAAGCCGTACTGCGAGGCCGACTACCACAACCTGCACTCACCACGCTGTGCGTACTGCCAGGGCCCGATTCTACAGGTAACACACACTAGTGTACTCTGTACACTACACTACACCATACAGCCCTACACCCGCCATTAACAGATTCAAATTGATTCAGATAATCCGTCATTCATCATCATTTAATTAACAGTTAATTATAATGTTATTATGTGTGTAGTTAAATTGTGTGTGTGTGTTTCTCTAAAGAACATCCTGACGGCGATGGACCGCACGTGGCACCCAGAACATTTCTTCTGTAGTCACTGTGGAGAACGATTCGGAACTGACGGTGAGGACGATAACAAAACATGACAACACAACACGGCACGTCCTGTCCTGTGTGTGTAGTAATGTTAGTCTCTCGTGTTGCGTGTTTAGTAATGTTAATCTCTCGTGTTACGTGTTTAGTAATGTTAGTCTCTCGTGTTGTGTGTTTAGTAATATTATTCTGCTGTGTTGTGTGTTTCGTAATGTTACTCCCCTGTCCTGTGTGTTTAGTAATGTTAGTCTCTCGTGTTACGTGTTTAGTAATGTTAGTCTCTCATGTTGTGTGTTTAGTAATGTTAGTTTCTCGTGTTGTGTGTTTAGTAATATTATTCTGCTGTGTTGTGTGTTTCGTAATGTTAGTCTCTCATGTTGCGTGTTTAGTAATGTTAGTTTCTCGTGTTGTGTGTTTAGTAATATTATTCTGCTGTGTTGTGTGTTTAGTAATGTTATTCTCCTATGTGTTTTGTGTGTGTGTGTGTGTGCAGGTTTTATGGAGCGTGAGGGGAAGCCGTACTGCCCTAAAGATTTTTACTTCCTGTTTGCTCCAAAGTGTTCGGGCTGTGGCGAGCCGGTCAGGGAGAACTACCTCTCAGCGGCGAACGGCACGTGGCACCCTGACTGCTTCGTCTGCTCTGTGAGACACGCACACACACACACCCACACGCACACACACCCACACACACACACACACTTTAACCTCAGAATTTTGAGCAGCGATGCCTTAACGTTTGGCCATATAATTGGGCCTCGCTCCTTTTTTCTTTCGTGCTCTTCATCTCTCTCTACTTGTCTCTTGCTTTCTCTCTGTTCATGTCTTCATGTTTCTGTTTGTCTATGTCCTTTATCTCTCTATCTCTCTCTCCTTCCTTCTCTCTGCTCCCCATTCTTTCACTTTCTCTTTTTCTTTATCGGTGTCCCTCCTCCTTCTGCATGAAAGATGTAGCTCTATGAAGCTTTCGGTACATCGAATGTCTCTTTCTCTTTCCCTCTTTTTTTCTCTCTGTTCTTTCCCCTTCATTTCAACTTCTCTTTCTCTCCCTCTTCTCTCTTCCTTCTCTCTCTCTCTGTCCTTCAATGTCTCTCTTTTTCTCTGTCCTTGTATTCATATTTCTGTTTGTCCTTCTCTTTTGTTTCTCCCTCTTTCTTTCTCTCAGCTATTTATATTTTCTTGTTTCTCTTTCTCTCACCCTCTCACTCACTGTTTCTATCTTCCTTTGCCCTCTCTGCTCTATCTCTCTCTCTCCCTCTCTCTCTCTGGGTCTTTCCTTTTTTCTCTTTCATGCTTTTCACCTATTTCACACTACTTTTCTTTCTTTATTTATCCTTGTCTTATATTCCGCTTTCCGTCTCCCTCTTTCTCTTATTCTCCCCTTTCAGCTCTGTCTACTTCTTTTCTTGCTCTTCCTTCTTTCTCACAATATATCATCTCCCCATGTCTCTCTCTGTCTTTAATCATAATGTTTCTTTCTGTATTTCAATCTCTCTCTCTCTCTCTCTCTCTCTCTCTCTCTCTCTCTCTGTCTCTCTCTGTCTCTCTCTCAGGACTGTCTGAAGCCGTTCACGGATGGCTGTTTCCTGGAGTTGGAAGGTCGTCCCCTGTGTTCTCAGCACTACCACTCCAGGATGGGGACGCTGTGTGCCACGTGTAACGCCCCCATCACGGGCCGCTGCATCTCCGCTCTGGGACGCCGTTTTCACCCCGAGCACTTTGTGTGCGCTTTCTGTCTGCGTCAGCTCTCTCAGGGAGTGTTTAAGGAGCAGGCTGGGAAACCTTACTGCAACGCCTGTCACAGCAAACTCTTCCTATAAAATCAGTTATACCTTATCAGTCACGTTAAAAGAAAAAAAAGTAAAAAAAACCAAAAAACAACAACAACAAAGCATGATACTGCAGGCTTATTAAAGGGAACATATTACAATCCCTGTTACACATAGCCTAAAAAAAAAACCTTCGTTCATTTATTATTATAAATAAATAATAATAATAACATGATCCAAAAATGTTGTCCATATGCAATATTGACTGAAATAATAGTGCGTTAATGCAATTTCTAGACTAAAGCAACGTATATTTACTGATTTATTCTCTAACAGACAGAATTATAGCATCAGATTCCTGGTCTTGGTTGACAGGAGTGGAACCCGATCTGATCTTCTCCTGTTGTAGCTCATCTGCCTCAACGTTTGACGTGTTGAGATGCTTTTCTGCTCAACACGGTTGTAAAGAGTTGTTATTTGAGTCACCATAGCCTTCCTATCAGCTCGAAAAAGTCCAGCCAATCTCCTCTGACCTCTCTCATCAGCAAGGCGTTTCTGCTCCACAGAACTGTCGCACATTAGATGGTTTTTTTTTTTTTTACACCAAGAGACTGCTTTGTGTTCCAGGAGATTTCTGAAATATTCAAACTAGGACCAACACTGAGATCACTGAGATTTCTTCCCCATTCTGTTAACATGTTTGGTGGGAGAATTAACTGAAGCTCTTGACCTGTATCTGCATGATTTTATGTTTTTGTAGAATTTTTATAGTTATTATTTTACCATACAGTCTTTTCCAAAAGTATTCACACCTACTGAACTTCACGACTTGGAACTTTATTATATGCCAAATTTTTAGTTTGCTAATAAAGAATTAATTATTAGCATATCTGTTTTCAGTAATGAGTTTATGGTTCTGAGTTTATTGCTCTGTGTTGCCCCCTAGTGGAATCACAGAGACTAGCTCTTCTTTTCTTTCAGAATCTTTCAGTTCAATTCTGGTCCAAAAGACAATTTTAATTTTAATCACAGATTCAGAATTCATTTTGTGGCTGGACTACAACATTTATCTTGCTGGTCCAGGGCCATGGGTCATATGTTTTGACACCCCTGATTTATACATTTGCATGTTAAATGGCGGAGAGACTTACTGGAAAATACGGCAGGTTACTTCACCATAATACATTTCCAGGAAGCAAGAAATAGCTTCATATTAGCATGGGTGTAAGTTTGTTTTGCAAAGTGCTGATAGATCTAAAAAAAAAAACAAAACATCTTTGTTAACCAGCAGCTTTCTAAATCTCTACGCTTTTGACAAGCTCCCCCAGCATCTCCAGCACAAGTTATGAATTCATAAAAGTACTAATTCTTGTCACAAACAACTTTCCCAGGCAAAGAAATGAAGTTTGCCAAATAAAGTCTTGAGATGAAGAAATGAAGAAGTGGTTGCACAAGAGATTTAGATGACTCAGGTCACTGTCATGTTTCTCTTCTCTGTCCTAATTTTAACCGACATCTTGCTTGTTCATCTTCAAAGAATCAGACACTGATATTTCGTAAAACTGCCTAGGGAGGAAGGGTGAAGGGTCGAGATGTGTATAACACCATGAAGAGTCATGAACTACAGAAAAACCTCCCACACTGACTGTACACACACCTACACACACACACACACACTCATGCATGCAGGCCCACCACACATATTCAAGGACATACACACAGAAATATGCTTGTAATAAACAAATGCAAATGTGCACACAGTTATGTGACCTACAACCAGCCTTCAGCCTTTAGATTCCCTCTGCGATTAAGAGATGATAATGATACGAGAGAGAGCGAGAAAAAGAGAGGGGGGGGGGGGGAACAGATAGAGAGCTAAAGAGCAAGAGAATGAATTGAGATATTCAGCTGAGCCCAAAAGTATACACACACAGCCTAAAGACCCAGTTGCAACCAATTTCTAGCTTTCTGGTTGATTTCTTTAGGTGTTGCTTTAGTATTTCCAGATAATCCTCTTCCTATTTTCTGATGTGCGCCAGTCCCTTTCCAGCAAAACACCCCACAACATGATGCTCCCACCCCCGTGCTTCACAGTTATACACAGGGATAGTGTGCTTCTGGTGTACAGACACAGGTACACTCCCAATTAACTCCTAATTATGATAACAGACTGTTTAATGAGAGAGTCAACCTTTGACCCCCTGGAATTCTGATAACACTGACTGAAAGATGAAAGAAATCTGTCTCTAATTGATTGTATCAATCAGTTACCTCTAATTTGAACAATGTAGATGCCTGAATTGACTTACCAAAAGAAATGCATGGAAATGTATGGAAGAAACTGAGAATAACTGAGATCTTTAGCCTAGGTGTATGTAAACTTTTGGCCTCGAGTGTATATGTATTTTGAGAGAGAAAGACAGAGAGAGAGATAGAGAGACAGATTGTCGCCTCACAGCTCCAGGGTCCGCAGTTCGATCCTGAGATCAGGTTACCATCCGTCTGGGTTTCCTCCAGGTTCTCTGGTTTCCTCCCACCTTCCAAAAACATGCCGCTAGGTGGACAAAATTGTACCTAGGTATGCACCTAGGTATGAATGAGTGTGTGTGTGTGTGTGTGTGTGTGACCTGGATTTAGTTCAGCACACAGCAGCTTCCACATCCATCACTAAACCCAGCACCGAGTCCGCTGTCAGAATCTGTATCACTTATTCTGCAGTGTGCTGAAACTGAAGAAACGTGCAGACAGGTCATAAAAACATGATCCTGCTGCTAACGCTAGTAAACCCGAGCTTAACAAGTGAAAATATGTTCAACGCAGGTGATAAAAATCGAAGCTTTCTCTCTGCGAGTATCGTTTTTAGTCCTGTGCAGATTATAATTATTTAGCATGTATCTGGAAAAAATTTCAAGGAATCTGATTTCTCATAAAATAATCTTTTCCCATTAGCAGACTTTTTTTTCCCCTTATTGCTTAAAGCCAAAAGCAGGAAATATAACGTGCATTCTCTTTTTCTACAGTAATAAAGGTTTGCAATTAACACCGATAATCCTTACTAAAGTGAATACTCTCTCCTATTTTCCACCCTCTGTCTTAGCAAAAAAAAAAAGAAGTTGAATAAGTAATTAGTAAAACTATGATAAATAAATTATAAATCTATTATAAATAAAAAATAGAACACATAAAAGGAAAAAAAATATTCATCAACTACAATAAATAAATTCATGTAAACGCCAATTAACAAACTAATCTATATTTCATAATAAAATTATTAAAATATTTTAAAATATTACTTTGTTTTTTAAATCAGTTTTTTGTTCTTTTTATCTTTTTTCTATGCCGAAGTCATCTTATTTATTTTTAGGTTTTATAAATTTATGAAGTAAATAAGTTTTTAAAAAATCACATGTAAAAAGTTATAGCAAAAGTGACATAAAGAAAAGAAAAGAAAAAAGAAAGCAGCTAGCAAGAAATGAAAGAAAAGGTAAAAGAAAAAAATAAGGAAAGGGAAAAATAAATTTTTGCCCTAATCACCATTGATCATATTTTTACTGTTATTAATACATTACAGTTTTCATTTAATTTTGAACAAATTATTATTATAATGTATTTTATGCTTTTTTTTTTTTTTTAAAGCATAAAATACATTATTGTTTTATTAATTGCTTTCTCTGTATCAAGGCACCATCCTCTTCCTCCTCCTCCTTCTTCTCCTCTTCCTCTCTATTTTGGAGAAGCATTTTTTTTTGCAGTGAATAAACTCAGGTCAGGGGAAAATGGCCATAAAACATGTAGGAGTTATTTACATAGAGACAGAATGAAGACGGGGCGAGAAGAGGGCGTCTAGTGCACTTGGGTAATGAGAGAAAGCAGGGTGAAAGGCGAGGACTCACCCCTGTAAAACTGCCGGGGGCTAGAAGGCTTTCTGAAGTTCACTGTGGTGCAAATCACACATTTATGATGATGACGGGGTTAAAAAGTTTGAGATGTCCATTCCTTGCTCCTGAAACCAGACCCCCGGTCCAAAAAAACAGTCCACAGCCACTCGGTCACCCCGTTCAAGGGTCAAACACGCCAGAAAGCATCCAACCTGGCAACCCTGGGTTAATAAACAATAAAAGCAATAAAAGTCACGAGCACCTGGGAATGTGTAGTATGCTGAACCCACCAGCGAGAAAAAAAAGTGGACGCGAGACTCTCGTAAAAGGACGAGTGAGGACGAGGGCTGGCAGGATGATGTAGTAGGCATAATATAGGATTAAAAAAAAAACAAAAACAATGAACGTAAATGAAATCTGAATCTGTTTTTGGGGAAAATGAGACGCCATAGCTGGACGCAATTGATTTATTAGCCAGTGGGTTAATCACTGACCTCAGACGTTAATCAAAGCCATTAAAACACACAAATGTAATGTATATGATGACTGGTTATAAATTTTTTGGGGCAGCAACATAACGCACACACATTTATGAAATAAATCAAATTGAGTGCTGGCCGCTTTATGTCCCAGGGCATCCTCATGCCTGTGTTCCCTTCTGGCTCTCTCTTTTTCTGCAACTTTCTTCACTTTGATATTACAGACTTAAAGTTAAACTCGAATAAAAACAAAAATGACCCTGATGCTCGTATTCAAGATTCCTCTCGAGGTTTCTTCCTCATGTTGTCTCAGGGAGTTTTTCCTTGCCACTGTTGTCTCTGGCTTGCTCAATAGGGACAAATCTAAAACTATATTCAGATTTCTGTAAAGCTGCTTTATGGGAATGGCTAATTTTAAAAGCGGTATATAAATAATATCAAATTGAATTGAACTGAAGACATTAGGGTGTAAATTCAAGAATTCAAGAATTATAGTCACAGTCAATGGCAAAGGTCTAAACACAGCCAGACTACATTAAAGTAGTTAATATCAACATCAAAACACAAGCAAGATGAGGTCAAGGCCAGGAACTACACTATCCTAAAGTAGGAAAATTACAAAAAAACCACAAAGAAATAGGAATGAAAAATATGAGAGACTTGGAAACAAGGCAACAATTACAAGATAAGGCTCAGAATCACAGTCACACATATGACTGGGACAAAAAAACAAAAACCAAAACAGAGACAGCATTTACAGTAAGTGCAAAAGATTTGATCAGTGATGGGCTGTTGGGATCAGTTATGATCAGTGATTGGTCATTGGAAACAATGGTGATCATTGATTAGTCATTAGTTACAGTGGTGATCAGTGACTGTAGTTCGAGAACTATGGTGATTAGTGCCTGGTTGCTGAGAACAGTTATGATCAGTGATTGGTCCTTGGGAACAATAGTGATCAGTGCCATATCGAGTGCAGTACAGTGGATAACATCTGCTCAAAAAGTCACTAAACTAGCAACTCTGGAGGTGGGAATAAACAAGGGCTGTGGTGAGTGTGGTGCTGAAGCAGGAGCGAGACAAAACTGGTTCATGAGAGCTGTTTTTTATTTTTTTATTTTTATGGCTTAAAAACCCTGGAAATTAGTATGAAAACTAAAATAATAAAACTAAAAATAATTAGTTTAGTAGGAGTAATAAGAGCTCAATGTGTCTATAAGTCATTGAGGTAATTTTCACACATATACAGAAGTTTTCCTGAGCACAGAGCACAGAGCTCTCGCACTCGACTGTGTGTACTGTGTTTTCAGACCTGAGCTCATGGCCGAAACACTCTGCAAAAAATATTAACACCTCACAAATCTGATGACCTGTGAACACTTCCTGCTGAGGCTTTTCCCCGAGCCAAACCCAGCGTGGACGATCACGGCTTACAGCTAACCAATAATAAATCTTTCTAAAGTTTTTTTTTTCTCTAGAACTGACCAACACTGCTGCAGGGCTTACATAAACTTTTCTAATATATAGCATGCTTTTTTGAATGTAAAGCCCCTCGTGTATTTCGGAGGTTTAGGTCCGTGACTGAGGCTGGCTCTGTTTTCGGAAGAAGACGAAAAGTGACAACTTCAGTGGGCCTGTAATTGCACCCCGGTGACGTTGGGCTTGGATATTAATTAGACGTGCTCATTCATGGCGGGAAAACTGGGAGTTTGTTGCCGAGTTCTCCCCTCGCTGTGTTTGGTTTGGCCCGTCGCCGGCATGGTGCAGGTATCCCACCTGATTAATGAGTGCCTGCTCTATACTCAGCACTTCCTGTAAGTATTGGCTGAGAGCGCCTGTACCTGTCCGCTAGCATTTGCTTCTTTCGCTTGATCTGTCGTATTTACTTTCTCTCTCCTCTCACTTTTAATTTCTACATTCCTCTCACTTCCTTTTTTTGCATTTGTACCTAAAACTAATAATAATAAGCATGAAAAAGCAATCTGTTACAAGAGTTTGCAGCCTAAAAGTCTGTTATTTAAAGTTAAAATTTTGAAATATATAAAAGCACCAAAATATGCTTAACCAAGTTGAATACTATATAAAACTCCTATAGGATGTGTAATATTAACACAGTGGAACTGCTAAGTAGGGAATAAAGCACTTGGTGTCAAGCTGTTATAGGAAAACAATCAATGTCAAAGTGGTGTGATGAAGCAGAGTTACTTTTATCATCCTGGAGTTGATTAATTTCCCATAACGCCGCAGCCTGCAGTGTTTTATTCCACATTTCCACATTTCATGCCACAGCAATTTGCCAATGATTCAAAGTTTTAGACCCCAAGAGATTGAAATTGGCCGTGCTTTCAGGGAGGGAGGGGTGCCATACTCTCTGTCCCCTATGAATCACAGCGACACTAGCTATCATATGTGTCAGTGAGCTGATGCATGCAGATGATGGGGGGACATTGGGTTAGAGATTTAATCCAAGTGTGTTACCCTTCACCCTCTGGTACACTTCACTGGAATGATAGCTCTCATATGATAGGGGAGACCTAACTGGTGGGTGGGGATTAAATTAGGGAGGAAAAATGGGGAAAAGTCCAAAAAATAAAAATAAAAAATCCCAGCCACACATTGTACATTTTATCCGTTTATATTTACAGTTAATGCTATAGAACATCTGTGAAAAGCAAGTTAGATCCTGTAGCTGTTGTGTTACTCAGTATTCTCTCTTCACTGTGGAAAACGTCACTGTAGAATGATAACGTATTAGAACGAGCGCATTAATATAAACCTGCACTACTTTCAGAGCTGCTGTTATAGAAAATGAATCAACACCTTCTGACCAATCAGAGTTGAGACTTCAACAGCGCTGTGGCATGAGAGTTATTAATTTAATCACAGGTATAGTGTCTACATGAAGCCTACATCCATGTTGCCTTTCTTATTTGAAAGTCTGCCTCATCTGCCTCGTTTTGACTTCTCTCGTTCTCTTTTTACAGAATTATTTCAGAATTATGGGTTATGCTTTAATGCTTATGTTTTAACACATACTCTGGATGATGGTGCTTATTGGACTGCCTTCAGTAGAGACGGCAAATCGAGTGTGTCCTGATTCTAATCCTGACATATAAAAGTTATGAAGATGCAAATAAATATTATAGAATGGATTCTTTAAAGTTGGGCTTTAATAAACGCTCAATTCAAGGACAAATATAACAAAAGATTATACTTAAATACAGGGCTGACCCTGTAATGATCTAGTTTGGGCAGTTCTTTATAACATTTTGTAACATTTTGTCTGATCAAAGCAGACTACATTTATATTTATGTAAGCTGTAACGTTGTTCTATAGAGATGGACAGAAAAAGAGAACAAGCCATAATCTACAACATGAATCTGTTTCTGCTCCCAGTTAGAGACTCAAAGCCTGGAAAAAAAAAACCCTTTAATAGAGCCATAAATGTGACACAAGCCACTGATTGATGTCAAAAGCAAAAACAAACCTCCTGCTCTCAAACAAAGCAGTTTCTCCAGACACAGTAGGACTTGGCGGCTGCGTCTGAGGGCAGATCTGCAACCGATCTGGAGCTCAGATCTTCAGATCCTCCCTACAATAAATCGCTTTTAAAGTTCTCGTGTGATGCCTGCTCCTCCCTCAGAGATCAGTGCGAGACTCTGATTCCAAGCCGAGTCGCTGAGGGTGGTCACATTCTGGGAATCATGGACGTATAAGGACAGGGACGATGAAGGCTTGAGGCATGATGGGGGAAAATAACATCGCCATCTGGGAAACACTGAGACAGAAGTGTTGTAAACACACAAAACTAAAAAACAGGCATGTTACAATCCAGGGTTTTATAAGAGTTTTAAAAAATGGTAGTAATAAACAAAAAAAAAAAAAAAAAGGTACAAATCAGGTGTACTGGGCTAAGTCTTTTAGGCTGCACTTTTTGCATCACGCCACAAATTTAATTTCTGGCATTTCCTTTCCACAATTACTAGCAACTCTTTTCAGATTGCTGTTTTCAGCCAATTTCCTTTCAATTAAGGGGAGTAAAATTTGAGAGGTAATTATTTAAACACTGGTAAATGAAGCTGAAGAGTGTTAAAACTTTTCTAAGTTTGCAGACAAATTGTTTATGATGGAAACTTGTCAGTGAGCAAAAATCTCTCTTCTAGGTGACCAAACTTGGACTCATACTTATTCAAACTGTACAGTCTATCATCTATCATTTATTAATACTACATTTATTAGACACATCAACATGATATCTGGACTACAATAACTTGTTCGATAATAATATCCTGCCCTGAACACACACAGACTCACCATCTACTTTATAAGGTACATCTGTACACCTGCACTTTCAGCAATTATCCAATCAGCCAGTCATGTGACAGCAGCGCGAAACACACAAAATCATGCAGATACAGGTCAAGAGCTTTAGTTAAACTTCACAACAAATATCAGAATGGGAAAAATGCCTTGCTAATGAAAGAGGTCAGAGGAGAAAGGCCAGACTGATTTGAGCTGACAGGAAGGCTACGATAACTCAAATAACCACTCTTTACAACTGTGGTGTGCAGAAAAGCATCTCAACATGGTGAATCTTGAGGCAGATGAGCTGCAACAGCTAAAGACCGGGTTCCACTCCTGTCAGCCAAGAACAGGAATCTGAGGCTACAGCAGGCACAGGATCACCTAAACTGGACAGGTGAGGATTGGAAAAATGTCACCTGGTCTTTTTCCAATATTTGCGAATAAAGTGTGTTCTGATTCTGATAAGCTGTAAACCCATTCATACACTGCAGTGCGGGAGTTCTGCTATGCGTGTGTGTGTAAGAGAGTGTGTGAGAGTGTGAATTATGCCATGGCCAGATGAGGTGAGTGAACCACCGCATGATAAATCTCAGGCTGTGAATGAAGCCTCGGGGGTCCGTATTCAATCTCCTGCTGTGGAAAACTCACAGCACTCCACTTTCCACTCACACCATTAGGCCACAGTTAGTTAATATTATTAACAGACAACTCCGCCAGTTCGAAGGTGACACTTATTTTTCCATACGCAAAAGCACCTGAAGAGGAAACGTTTTTCATGAAATGTAACAGCTTGGACCTTCGTGACGTTCATCATGCCAATGATTTTAACAAATGCATATTAACAGAAAACAGACGCCTACTGAAGCAGTCTGCTGTCTTCCACGAGGTTTTCTCACTTGCCATTGCCGTCATCCTTCCCAGTTCCTGATAGGCTGCGCAGCAATAAGTCGATAAATCGCTCTCATTTTCTTTCTTCCCAAAGATTCGGCTCTCACATGGCAGTGACTGTCATCAATCAAACGCCTCATGCTGAAGCGGTCCAAACACGGATGGCCCATTTTCAAAGTGCTCTAATTTCAAACATCTACACGTGTTCAGTCGATGCCAGGAACGGCTCCCGACGCCATTTCCCTTTTCTTTTCAAGAGGCACAGAACATCAAGCGAGACAGAGCCAACGTTAACAGGAACCCGGGGATTAATGTGGCTCCTCATCCCTGTCTTTCTTCTCTTCTTGGATGGTAAGTGGTCAGGCTGGGAAATTGTTTCCACTTAATAATAATAATAATTTTAAAAAAGAGAAAAGCGGCGTGGTGTTGGGCCAGAGGGGGATTATTTCTCAAATTACCAATGCTGTGCCTCATTTAGCTTTCGAGTCCAGCATCTTTAAAAAACAAAATTGTACGTCTACACGCTTAATGATATTAGAGTGGATGAAAATAAGAACCACATTACAGTCGGAGTGCCTCAACTGACCGGGCCAGAAGTGGAGAGATGAAAAGCCAAGTGCACAGACATCTTTAGGTTATTTCCTTTGACTGACTGCCATGTAAATAAATTGGCAAAAAATCAAATTTACACAAATGTTCCACTTAACTCAAATGTAATCGATCATCCAGGACATGTCTGATGTCAGAAGTTTGCTTTTTTAATTTTGTACCGGAGCTACAAGACTAAAACATGTAAGGGGGTGTGCTGTTATAGGGAAATAATCCACAACGGGGTAGTGTGATGAAGCAGAGTCACTGTTACCAGCATGAAGTTGATTATTTTCCAAAAACAGCATGCCCCAAAGTTTTTTTTATTTATTTTATACCAGAGAATGACAAAAAACGTCATGTATTACCAAGAAACCGGATAAAAAGTCCCCTGTCTTGAAAACCTTCCCGTGTCAGAAAACCTAAAGTTACAGCTTTACAGCTGATGGCTACAAAGCTCTGACACTGGAGACTCCTTCCATAAATGCTAAATAAATGTCTCCTTACAGAAAACTTCACTCTATCAACTGTTGTGTTTGAGAATTCAAAGGTGCTGAACAGCGTTCATTTGTAGTTAGTATACACTGAAAATTCAACTCTAAATTTCAAATTTAACAATGACGTAACAGTGAAGTTGTACTAAAAACCAGCATATGTGTCATTCACTATAGTTCAGTATTTAAATTAGGATGCCTTAGTTATATCTTCTTGCTGTTTACCCCACCCCATCCCCTAGTTTGATAGACAGATACGATCATCCCACTGTTCAGAAAAACCATGAACACGTCAAGTCTGAAATCTTCAATTCAAATCTTGATGCCATAAACATTCATGTCTGGGAGACCATGAAAGCACAAATGGACCGCTCTCAGGGTAGGATAGATGTCTTTCCTGTGTTTCTTGTCAATAAGAGCGACACTTTCCAATCATAGACGTCTGTATGTTAAATCATACTGTATATACAGGATAATTAGTGCTCTCCTCCAAGCTTTTTTAATCGCTTATTGATATTTGACTGGTTGTAGTTCAGAAAAAGTGGTGGCTTCACATGTGGTAAGCAGAGAATAGAGCTAGCTAGGGATGAGACATTGGAAATGTTAAAATAGGGGAGAAAATGGGATCAAAAGCTTGATTCTGGGAGCCCGGTTAAAGTATTTGGTCTTTTTTTTTTACCAGTAGACTAAAAAATAAACATACTTTGATATCTCTTACCTGTATATCTTCACACCTGAGCTCAAGTTGCAACTCTACCAGCATGGATCTTAATCGGCTATGCTCCATTTCATTTTAGTGGACCGAAGATAATTCAGTGAGACTCTGTCTGGACCTGAACATGGAGCCTGGTGAAATAAATAACATACAGAGGATTTCAAAGCATCAGCTGAGCTGAGGAAACAGGGGAGGGTGTAACTAACATCCAGAGATCTGAGGTGTTTATGGTAAAGTCACTAAGACTGATTGCATTCTGTATATTTATTTAAATAATTTGCCAAATTATTTTAATTATAGCTATTAATTTTTCCAGTATTACAGTGACCTAAGTATGACATGCTCTTACCATGCTCCTTAGCTTGTTTTCACGTAGAATAAACATTTGCTGCCATCACACCTGACACCATTAAAGTAACTCATCTCACTGACTCAGTACTGAAAGACATACTTCTGTGAGTCAGATCGGACAGTGCATTAATCAGCGCTCTCTAACTCCGTCTCACTCTTTCTCCACTCAGATCTGCCTGGCTCGAAGCCTCAGTCATAAATCAAGTTGTCAGCCTGCTGTGTTTGTTGGGTTTTTAACCCCCTGGTGTGTTAGCATGTGGTTTCCAACCCTCTGTGCTCCTTCAGGTTTGGCCACATTGCTAAAACAAACTGCTCTTACGGATCAGCAGGGGGATCCATCTCTTTCTCAAGCCATCCTGACTGGCATCCTTCGCAGCCAATGGCAAACCCCATGCCATTAAACCATGTCTCTTCTAACGCTGGAAATCAGTTACAGGCCTCTCTGTGTTTGGGACAGCAATCCATCTTGTATATGGCAGAGAGCTGAGAGCTTGTGGCTCATCAAGGCTTCTCATGGTTTGCATGGTACGCAGTGGTTGGGCGATATGACCCGACCGCAACCTAATGTCATGCAAACACAGTGGGATAACACAACACTTGTGCTACACACACACAAGACTACATGAAAACAAGTGTAACTGCCACAAGTGTAAGATTAGAGTTTGGGGGATTTTTTTTGGAAGAGGCAAGCTGCCAGCTGCACCTGAGGATGCTGAATCCTAAGAAATGAAAGCAATTTGATTGGATTTTCATAAGAAAGGATAACCAATCATAACTTTCCATATTTGTTTCCAGATCATATTTGCATTCGTTGTTGAACTAAGCCAATCCAATACAGAAATATGTAATAATTCTAAAAGTACCATTCCAAGGGTCTAGTCCAGGGGTCTTCAGTCTTATCCACAAAGGGCCGGTGTGGCTGCAGGCTTTCATTCCAACCAAGCAGGAGCCTGATTCAACTTGTTTAATCAGTTCATCTTGGTCTCCAATCAGCTATCAAGTGTGCCTCCTATTTGGCTGGAACGAAAGCCTGTAGTCATGCCAGCCCTTTGAGGATAAGATTGAAAACCCCTGGTCTAGTCTACAGTATACCTGCCGATGACTGGAATTGCACCTGAACCATGCCCTTCATCTTGCATGTGGTAAGCACTCAAGATAGCTCCATGTCACCTGACCATGAAACATTGGTTGCTTGGTCACCAGAGTCTTGATTGTGGACTCAACCCTCAGGCCTGTCTCTAAGGATGAAACCTGGCAACCCTATTCTGGGCAGGGTACACTTGGTCTTTTTGGTACTTTTCATGGGGTCTTTAGGATCACTCTTTGTCTGACCTCTCCCCTTAGATCTGTTCACCAACGGTGGCCCAACTGGGGGCAATAATCTCCCAATGACATAGCTCCAAAGTTCACCAAAGAACACAAGCCCCTTCACCATGACAAGTGAATCCATGAAGGGGGTAATTCTGACAAGTGGAAGTAATTTTTTTATTTTAGGCAAAATGATCTTACATTTACATGTCTGTAAGAATTTGCACAACCCACTCCACAGTGGTAGAATAAGCTTCTCCTCTCTTAACAGCTCCATCTCTTTATTCCTATCAATGTTCCTTTTCAGACATTATCTAGGATAACTCCTTTATTTTCTGTGCACTTACATTGCATGGTTTGCCTTTTGTATTACTTCATTCATTCATCTTCAGTAACCACTTTATTCTTGTCAGGGTCATGGTGGATCTGGAGTCTATCCCAGGAACACTGGGAGAGAGGGTGGAATACACCCTGGATAGGGTGATGCACCAGTCCATCACAGAGCACGATGTCACCAGTACAGCTACCTGCATGTTTTTGGAAGGTAGGAGACAACCGGAGTAAACTCACCCCTACCCGGGAAGAACACCACACAGACAGTAACCCGAGCTCAGGATCAAGCCAAGGATCATGGAGCTGTGAGGTGGCAACGTTACTGTGTCTCAGTGCCGCCCAGCACGTCTGTGTAGCACATCAATTATTCATTCATTCCTCTTTAGTAAGCACTTTATCCTGGTCAGGGTGTGGTGGATCTGGTGTCTATCCCAAGAATACTGGGCACAAGGTGGGAATACACCCTGGATGGGATGCCAGTCCCAATTGCAGGGCACTATTACATAATAATTTGGCAATTCTGTATAAAAGAAATACTAAAATAAGTTGCCAGGTTTTAAGCAGACTACCAACTGTACATGACCGTATGAATTGATTTCTTCACACTTTATGTATGCTGTAGCCAGTTATATGCACTCTCAAAACATTCTCTTTGCCCTGTATGTCTGAACGCCGACACATGCAGAACTACAGCACACATATGGGCCAAAACACAACATGGCTTCTGGCAGAACGGCAAACAAAACGTGGAAAAAGAGAGGAGACCAAAGTATGTTTTCATTTGCAAGGTTGCACGGTGGATTACGGAATGAACTGTGGACACGTGTTCGGAATCAGCATGAAGAGGCAGAAAATTACTCTTGCTTTTTTTCCTGGAAGAGGCTTGTGCTCTTTGTGTGTGTGTGTGTGTGTGTGTTCACTTTTCGTGAAAGCCAGGACTGTTTCAATGTATTCATGCTACTTTCCTTTGGAAGAGAAGAACCCAAAAATGACAGAAGTTTTTGAAGATCTTGCTAGTTAGAGAGTGTGAAGTTTTAGGCATTTTTTTTCAGTATTAGCAAGTGATGAGCATTGAGCATCAAGAATGGTAGAATATGATTCATGTGCTGCGTCTTTTTAACCCAGAAGTATCACAAGAAACTCCTGTTGATGTAAAAAGACCAGATTGTGACAGAAATTACAAGGAGGCCAAGTAGACAGCTACGAATACCAGTTCTCAAAAACAACCCAGATCTTTTCTCCGCCTATTCTTGCTCCCATGGTAATGAAAAACTTGTACTGAATTTCTCTGGCTGGGATTATCTAAGGATCTAGAGGTCTGACTAAGAGAAGAAGAAGGACGCTAATGGAGGTTTAAAAATGATAGCAAACTGACCCAGGCCCTGTTGCAAATACTTGATAATATGGCTTATGTCATGATTGTTCATTCTCATTCCAAATGAGTTAATCCGGCCTGAGAATAACCAGATTAAGTTTTCTGAGATTTCATGGCTAGGATAGATCTCATGGCTAGGACAGATCAAAGCTCAACACCTTGATCCAGCAATGATACGGAGCCCTGGAGAAGCCAATGAACGTCTACAAAGCGTATGATATAGGCTACTTTCACACTTTTCTCAAACACCAGTATACCTTCTGCATTTAATCCTAACAAAAGTGCTGCCACTTTCAAAAATCTCTGCCACCAGTGGGATTTTTTGGTCACAGCAGAGCTTTTGAAAGTTGGAAAAAAAAATCCTCATGACATTATGAAAATATTTCATTGCCAATATTTCGATGTTGCAACGTAACTTAAAATAATATCGTCGTGATGTGACGCCCCAGTTTAACTATAGCTTCATACAGTCAATTTGCACAAGCAGCTCAAATTCTCTTGATGTTCTGCCTCTAAAGCTACAGAGAAGACAACCTCCTCATCACCAGAGATACACCAATCTTTATTTCATCTGCATTACTGATAATAATTAATCTAATCTAGAGAGAAAGCTAGGCTAATTAGTTAGCCAGTACTAGCTAGAAATGGTTATTATGGTTGCAATGTGTCACAATCAGTCAGTTTTTTTGTATATATCAGCACAAAAGGTGTACAGACCAGCACGTTTTTTGTAAAAATAAAAGTATGAAGAAAGTATGTGAAGGAAAACATATAACGTACAATATCGAGTCCTCTTACAATAACGCGAAGGTAATAACAATGTGACTCAGTGTGTCTCTGTCTCCAGGTTCCCATACCAAAGTACACTTATCCATAGCAGAGACTCATACACTCCATTGAATTAAACTGAAGCCTGTTCATTCACGTTCTCCATTAAATGGCATGGATGTTCCCTAAAGATGAGAGCACACATTTGTGGCCTTGATTTAGTATCTTGTGGCCCCTTCTAAATTCGTGGACTTGAGCAAGTTCATGCTCTTGAGCAAGTTTGTGGTTACTGAATTCTTATCTCTGTTACATTAAACTGAACTTTCCCTAGCTGTCTGAACATCTGAGTCACTGCTCGTCTATAAAAAAGGAGTAAAGAGCAACCTCTTCACTAAATTAAACACTGAATTAAAAAGAAATACACATTGACTTGTACTCTGTCTTTTAGTTAAACTGACACCCACTTTCCACCAACACCAAGAGCTCCTGTTTTCATCATGTCCTTTTATTTTTGTTTGCCACGTGCCATGGGTCTTGTCTCCGCTCCCTGTCCTGTTATTGGTCCATTATTTGAATGTGTTCACCTGTTCTGTGTTTACCCTTGATTGGTTTGTCATATATAGTATACCCTGCTGTTTCTTCCTAGTGTCGCGAAGTCTTGCCACACATTTCTGTATAGTGTATCTCTGAGCTTTGTTTTCTTGTTTCCTGTATTTCTGTTTTTTTTTGTTAACTGTTTTGACCTTGATTATGGATCATCTGTGTTTAATCCTGACTGCATGTGATTGATTACCACTGACACCCCAATTACCCCTGATCTGTTTGAGCAGCTTGTACAGATGAGGAGGTGAGAGAGCTGAACAGACGAAAGGACTAAAGCGCTGCTGCATCGCTCTCATTAGGCAGAGATGAAGCGAAGGCTGCACCAGGTATCAGTAGGCAATTGAAAGACATCGTGGGTGATGTAGGAAACCTTTAGCTAAAGTGAAACCAGACCAACATGTTGATGAAACGTGCTAACCTATAAAGATAAACATGCAAGTCTTTCAGGGTGGATTTTTCCTAATAAACTGGCATTTATGAGTAAAATGTGTACGCATTTCACACAGCCACGATATAAAGCTGGTGTAACGAAGTCTTAAAAAGTTTTAACACAAAGACAGGCCAAGAAAATCATATATTGTGTAGGAAATTCAGTAATACTCTGAATTAATGCTGTGTAAACACGGTTAAGATTTCAGCACTCCGAGAAACACCACACAGCATGCAGGCGGCCAAGAAACAGGCCTGGCTTTGTTTTTCTCCCTCTCCTGCTCTCTACAGGATGCTGAGAGAGAGCGAGAGAAAGATGGAGAGAGATGGAGAGAAAGATATGCAGACAAATGCAAATAAATAACCCGTGCTCTAACAGATGTCGACACATGCTGTATTTTGCCGTGACACGCTACATATTACAGTAAAATAAAATCCGCCTGCGAGAGTTTGTGTGTTGAAGTGCAGTCAGAGTTGGTTACATGTAAATGGAAAGTGTATTTATTAGGGTTTCTTCAGGAATGACGGTCATAATCCATAGCAAGGGTCAGAAAAAAGGCAGACAAGGGGAACCTACGTAGATTTATCATCAGTGTCAACTTCATACTATTTTCCTATAACAGCATGTCTCAAAGTGTTTTATTTCTCTTACACCACAGCGATTTTCCAACGATTACAATTTTTTATTAATTAAAGAACAACATACTTTTTTTTTAGATGTTTATAGTTACATTTAATGTTGAAGAACGTCCATGAAAACCAATTAGTTAAACCAATTAGCCTTACAGAAAACATCGCCATATCAACTATTATAAATTTTTCAAGTTTTCAAGCAAGTTTATTGTTAGTCTTAGATTACGTGGATTGTCCACTGTTCAAGTCGCTGTGAATGAACTGTTACTATAGAAACAATAACGTATTAGAAAGAGGGCATTAATATAAACCTGCGATTTGCAGCTGTACTGCTGTGTAACATAGGCATTTTTGTGTACAGAATGAATTTTGTGACAACAGAAGCATTCCTTTTGTGGAGAAAAAAATGACTTCATTTGCATGTAAAAGCGAAACAGCTTTTTGGACTTATAGGTCTCTAAATCTACACATTACGCACCATCAAATTGTATACTGTAGTCATTTTGCTGTATTAAAATGCTCATTTTGTGCATTTGTAACGCACAGTGAGCAGTACTGCCACCGCACAGCATGCACTATTGCACATTCTGACTCTCCTGTTGCTGCCTTGTCTCATATTCATTCAACATATCCATGATAGCCATCGTCACACGCTAAGACGGGACTAAGATGAGATTCCTTACAATCTACTAAGCAAAAAAATATGTTGCATGCTGAGTGAAAAAGCAATAACATTATGATAATCCACAGCTTCTATTACACACTGCCTGTAGCTTTAAAACCTCTCCACAATAGATGCTGTGTTTTCTGAAAATGACTGTCAGGAGAAACAGTCTACTTTTGCTGAAATCTGTATGTAGATAGCTGTAGTGATCAGCAGGGGGGGAAAGGATGGCTTTTCAATTCGCATCGCTAAGAGGATCACGGGAAGGATAAAGCAGAAGACGAGGGAAGCTACTGAAATGCATAATACTGTTTATTACAGATATAATCTCTAATCTGAGACTGAGAGGATGCACCACAGCATTATGGGTTGTCATTGTTCACCATGTCTTTGATGAGATCAGAAATGTGGCCGGGTTAATGTGTTTTTCTGGTTAACACAGACAACCACACACATACACACACACACACACACACACACACACACACACACAAATACAATTATGAATCATGAATTATGAGTCCTGAGTCATAAATTATGAATCAATTCTGTATCATGAATCAGTTATGAATCATACAGTGCTAACACAGCATCTGTTTTGTGACAGTTCTGTTCTGTCCCAAATTTTATGTTTATAGCAGTTTTAACAGTAGACATCGTCACAAAGCAACACCGATAATGCTGCATTAACGTTCAGAATCTTCAAGTGTAAAAAAAAAAAAGTAAGTAAAAAATGGCACATGGATCATATAATTGACATGATATTTTCATGTAAGTTTTTTAGACACATCATGTTATGTTCCACACATTTTTCACATGTAATGGACTTTTTATATGTAGTGCCTGTTTTTTATTTTCACATCTGATTTTTTTCATTATATTATATTACATTATATTATATTATATTATATAAGTGAAAGAGCAGAAAAGAGCAGAAATATGTGTTCTGTAAAAGAGTAAAAAAAGAGAGAACTGTGCACAAGTCTTTAAATCTGATATTAGACAGTGTTTGTATCAGGTGTAACAATAATGTATGTTGTTGTTGTTCTACAAGAGCCTAATTTTCCAGTTAGATTTTTTTCCCCATTATGGAAATTTTCATACGATTTCAAAATGTTTCATTTTTTTTTAATTAAACGTAAATTTTTTTAAATTAAAAATAAAAGTAAATTACAGGTTGCTTTGTGTCCTGATAAAATTACACTATTTTAATCTATAGCATGTATATTATTATTATTATTATTATTATTATTATTAGTAGTAGTAGTAGTATTGGTATCTGTGTAAATGTTTATTGTTTTCATTTATTATTTATTCATCTGTTCATTCATTTCTTTTTAATCTACAATACTGTAATAATCATGTAAATTATACTAAATACTGTAACCAAAACCAGTTACCTTTATAATTAATTAATTAATATAAAGTAACTGGTTTCGGTTACTAGGTGTACGGAGGTAAAACAAAAAAGGGTGTTTTATATTTGCTATTTAAAAAAATTAAAAAGTAAATTAAATGTAACATGTCGAAGGTTGCTTAGCCCCGTACCACACCACCAACTATTATTATTATTATTATTATTATTATTATTATTATTATGTTGCTAAATATTTTAGTATTTTCCATTATTATTTATTTATCTGTTAATATGTTCATTGTTTACATTTATTTTAGAATACTGTAATATCCATGTAAACTGTACAGAACAGTGTAAAAATGTATCTATCTATCTATCTATCTATCTATCTATCTATCTATCTATTTATTTATTTATTTATGGACTGATTGATTTATTTATCTATTTACAAATACACGGCAACTGGTTTTGGTTAGCGGGTTTGTGAAACAAAAGGGTGCTTTTATATTTGCCATTTAGAGTTAAAAGTAATAAATGTAATTATTTCCTTTAGAATGATGTGCTGAAGGTATATGATCCTACAGAAACCTTTATCCCAGCTGTCATGTGATGCCTCGGTTTGTACGTGTTAGTCTCAGAGGCTTCCTGTTCTCACACTCAATGCTGAACTCAACACACAGCCCCCTCTTAAAAACAGTGACCCCAAAATGACACCATCTCTACCCCCAAACCAACGAGGAACCTTGAACCCCCCGCTATCCCGGGACATCCGGCGAGATGGAAACCACAACATTGTCCTCCCGCTGACTCTCCGAGCCTGGGATAGACGGAGCTCCGGGGTGAGATCTGTTTCCCTGCTACTGGCTCCTAGCCCTGCTCAAGCCTGAGCTCCATGAGGGCGTCTGGATCCGGTTTCCATTTTACTGTGGAATTTGATAGAGTCTGATTGGTAGCGCTCAGCATGAACACCGGAGAGAAGGGCTTAACAGACAGCTGTAAATTATGCTACAATCACAATCAGGATATTTTATTCACCAAGTACTTGATGTATAAGGAATTTGTCATGGTGTAGTGTCTCAACGTAGATATGCTGCTACAAAACATGCAGTAAACCATCAAAAAATGATTCTTAGCAAGAGAACATATCTTAAATATAGTCAAATGTAGCTAGTATTTCCTATTATAAGATTACAATAAAACAAATATATCATTATTATACCTATCTGTAGCTAATTTAAAGCTTGAAATGATTTTATTCTATTGACAGATAATTTTGATCATTTTAAGCATTTATTTCTAGAAAGAAGCAAAATTATCTGCCAGTAGAATAAGATAAATTTAACCTTAAAATGAGTAAAAATGTCTAGAAATAACTATCCATCATCTTTTCATCATTTTCTCTGCTGTTCCTTTTCTTCATCAAAACATACCTTTGGTGATTCTGGTCTTTACTTCATCAGTCCACAGCCCTTGTTTCTAAAACACCTCTGGCTTATCTAGATGTTGTTTTTCCATACAGCTGATGTTCACTTTTGTAAGGTTTCCTTCTGATGACTCTTCCATGCAGATCTTCCTCCAGGTCCTTTGCAGTCGTATGGGGATTTTGCTTTGACTTATTTTCCACAGTTCTATTTAACTGCCATTTGCTAATGACATTTTGGACAGTGAAAATTGTAAGTAAGTGATTTGATATGTTTATATTTTTATAGCCTTCCTCTGCTTTGTGTCAATTAGCTTCATTTTCAGATCTTCAGTCAGCTGGTTAGAGGAGCCCATGGTTGTTGACTGTTAGCAAAAGGTTTGAAAAGTCAGAGAATTTATTACACTTTGGAACTGATCTGACTAACGAGTCCTAATGAGTCAATTAAGGCCTAACAAGTTAGAGTGTCTAATTTGTTAGAAGAATGTCCAAACACAATCTGTGCAATTACTTTAAAAAAAAAAAAAATTCTATTTTTCAGGTATGTCAAATATAAAGTAACTGTGCAGTAACTTTTGCAGAAAAATTATATTTAAAAATATATTGCTGCAGAGGTTGTGTTTACTACTTTTCATTCCAAAAATCAATAAAATATGTCATTTGACATTTGGGGTGCCCAAACTTGCATACAACTGTAAAAGTCAAGTGCGAATTTGGCTTTGGCTCTGACTTTTGATCCTAGTCTTGATACCACTGGCTATCAGTGTAGTCAGTAAGCTGGACCAAGTAAACAAACTGGATGATTTTTAGAGATGACCTCAGGCATATAAAGATTTCAACCAACACATCTTATGTAATCTTGGTGTTGTAACAGTGCATTTATCTGATTTTCCAGAGCAGTGATTCACAACCTCCATGTTTTCCTGCTCTAACACACCTAATCCAAACCGTGATTGACATGATAAATTACCCTGTGACTCAAATCAGGTGTGTCATGGAAAACGACGACTCACATTCGTCATTAAACTGCTCTATTTAGATTAAGCACTCCGTGTATTTAGTTATCCGGCAATGCCAAGGTAAAAATGATTATGAATTACTACTCGTGACTCAGGACTGTAAAACAGATGATGACAGTGATAAATTGAGGTGCATGAGCACAGCACTGTGTGTCAGCAAGGCATGCTGGGTGTTAGACGAGATGTTTGAAGTGCCCACAGAGCCTGGTTTAAAAAAATAAACAAATGGACCAGGAATGTGCATGGTGCACGTCCTAAGTGATTTTTAAACATGTGTTAGTTACGTAACTGTCTGATAAAGAAGTGTGTGCGCTACTCCTTAGGACAGCTCTCACTCTTCAAAGCAATTAGGAGAAGATTGTGGTGTTAAAGCATGAGAAACACTGAAGGGTGACGTGCAGAGAAACCCCAGGATGAGAACTGGGAATAAAACGAAAATAAAGCAGAATTAAAACTTCCTAAAATAGAGAAAATGTTTCAAAACATTCGTGAAGGTATATCTGCATCGCTGTTTCAAGATCTTGAATTGAACGTTTAGAAATAATGTCAATGTGTATACAGTAAGCTGAGAATTTAGTCCAATGTCACCGCTAACCCAGCGAGCACATGTCAGGAAAAAACTCCAGACATAAAACAATTAACAAGTGAGTTTTAAGCAGGTTTCTTTTTACTATGAACCTGGGCGTTTGTTATTTGTGATATTTGGTGTGCAGTATTGCATATAGATGACTTTTTTGGATCGTGAGCCCATTTATTTATAATGCTTTTTTTAGGCATTACAGTTGCTTCCATTTAATAAGCCTGCTGGATCACACTGTTTTCATTTGACATTTTTTTTCTTTTTCCTTCTGATGGTCCTATAAGGACACATACTGACTACATTTTTGAGAGACTTTTCCAAATCATCCATCATCTCTTGACTGCCAGAAGTGTATAAAAATTCTCTTGATGCACGCACAAAGATGAAAAAGTACAGCATTTTGGGGCTGACAAAAACTATTTCCACAACACAAAAGGCACCATCTGCTTGTAAAGTCACAGAGATCTATCCAGACAGGACTAGATTTACCAGATGACTTATTTCGCTTAGTCTGTGTCAACAAAATTAGCATTACAAATAAGTCAAAAGATATTGATTGTGGAACTGTAATAGTGGAAGAGCTCTGATCATGTGTGCTGGAGTTGGTGTGTTGTGCGTTGCGTGAGACAGCCAGACCCCCAAAGAACGCACATAAAAGATAAATTAATGCATGCTGTATCGAGCAAGTCTTTCCGAGGTCCTGTATCTTGCTCTGGATGTATCTGTAATTTGTCTAGAAGATGCGGTCCTGGTGAATTTGTGATCTGGAAGTCTTTAGAGGAGGTAGCATGGGATTCAATGAAAGACATTTCTGAGGAAGTTAATCATAGCCAGATACACTTGGAAAGTTAAAGGTTGAAAGCGGAGAGTCGGCAGGTTGAGGAGAGATGCAGCTCTGGATTTGAAAGACAGACGAAACTCGATCTTTGAGAGAGATATTTATGAAAGATTGCATTGTCGGTGTGGAGAAAGTGGCAGATGACGTGATGTTGAGGAGATGGGGAGGAAGAAGGCTTACTTTTTAATGCTTCTGAAAAGAAATGAGGTTTGCCTTTACCACCTGTGAGCAGCCCTGAGGTGGCAGAGGCAAGGAAAAGCTCCAATGGACTCAGAGAGAAGCAGAAAACCTTAAGAGGAGCTGAGCTGAGGCTCAGAAGGAGAAGCCGATCCTCCTCTAACTACACTGTCTAGCATTTACTGGGGCTAAAAGGTTAGCAAGGATGAAAGTTCTAGTTGTAGCTGGGGTCAATATAGATGTATCTTCTGACATAGGTGTGGGTAAAAGAGGAAGACTTGTCACATGCGAAGCTTGTTTCTTTAGGTGGACTTTGAGAGTAGGGCTCACAAGGGATTATAAAGGATTATAAGTCTGTAGACTGTAGCAGGGTCAGGGTGAATAGGCTGTGAGAAAAGAAATGAGGTTGTGGTCATTTAGGAAAAGGAGGCGCGATCCTAGGGTGTGACAGAGAGAGGGGCTGAGATCCTTGAGTGAGAGACTGAGAACAAGAACGTCTGCAATCTTTAAGAGAGATCAACTGAATGGGGCATCTGTGATTCTTGAGAGGGAGATAGAGAGACCGTCTGTGGCCGCTGAAAGTGAGAGACTGAGTAAGATTATCTGCAGCCCACAAGAGACCATGTGGGGGTGTCTGCAAACCTTGAGAGAGAGACTGAGTAAAGTCTTTTTTGCAATTTTGAGCCCGTTTGAAGCCAGGAAAATGGTTATTATGGTTATTGATACAGTATATAAGACCAGACATTCATAGCATTGGAGCACTGTAATTAGCTCACCTTTAAGGTGTGAGCACTTGCACTGAGAGCATCGTGAGAAAGGCACATCTCGTATGTTCCTGCATATGAGATCAGCTCCCCGTTTGCAGGTATCCTTGCATTATGACATGCCCGCCATCTATAAAGCACTATTCTTTGTCGCACTGTTCTTTGTGCTGGTATTGCAAGAAAATAATAAGAAACAGCAAAGGGATAAACTTGCATGCACAAAAGTGACATATGGAATTGTGCAATCGAGCCATAGTTCGGAAGGCATTCTTCTCTGTGAACGCAAACCTGTGATTATGAGCTCCGCCCCTAAATAAGCTCAGGATCGGTCAGTATTCAGATCAAGTGTGAAAACGCCCTAAAAGTGGCTGTGAGACAGTGGCATGAGAGGCGGAAGGGCTGCAAGGAGCTGGTGTGAGGAAAAGGTTTGTATGGGAAGTTCGAGCTGTTCATCGAAGTAAATCTTAAAGTAACTGAGCTGAATATGGAAGTCGCCCCTTTCAAAATGGCTACGGCTCTCACATGACTGTGGGCGTTTCCGTGCAGTGATGTTGTCTCAATATGGGCGTGTCAGTGCGCTGACCTCATCCCACTGATATTTTTGCATTTTGTGTATGGAAGGATCGACGGGGATTTCCCTTGTCCTTGAAACTTTCTGAGGTGATTGAGCCAGAAATGCAGTGATGAAGAAATGAGTGAAAGCGTTTAATGCATTCATGCATATTTAGTGCAGTCGGTTCGAGGCCCAGTCATGTGGAAATTTATAGGTTTTTATCTAGGAAGAAGATGGAGCTTCAGAGCCATTTTTTTAAAGCCATTTAAAATGCATGGGAAAGCCGCCTTTGCCAGATGCTTAGAGGACATCTAGGATGCAAAACAGATAATGGCTGTACACAAGATGCTGGACTTAATAAAATATTATGGATCAGAAACAGACTTTAAAAGGAACAATATAAGTTAGGCCTTGCTGGCACAATAACGTATATCCACGAATGTTTCTGATTAGTTAGTGCTCACCAGGAAATCTCTTTTTGTCTATTGACACCATTTATCTTTCAAGGGTGCTATTTTCATGAAAATCTATATTTTTGTACCACAAGATGAGAAACAACAGACGATAGCCTAGTAATAAGGAACAGCGAACAGTGACGTGAAACCTAAGCTGGCTGAACACACTCAAGCACAGGACACATCCTGATTAAGACAAGGCTCTTCATCTCTTCCCAAAAGACTCCACATCTGCAGGCTGAAATCTTAGCAAAGCTTACTGGCCATTGTTTCATTTTCCTTCTCTGTTCATCATCACCTGCTGGTCATGTGCTTCCTCTTTTTGTTTGGCCTTGTCCAATTTTAGGTTAAATTCAAAATGCCTGGTTTTAAATGTCTTATTTTTTTAGGCACATTACACATCATTACTACAAGTGACCAGTAGGAGGCTCTCAGCTCATAAGAGGGAAAAAAAAGAGATTTTTGGAGACTAGATTAAGGCTGTGCAAATGTGACATACACACACACAGCATGATTTAAGCAATGACATAAATATTTAGATAAATAAGGAAAAGATGCAAATGCATGAACAGCCAGCTAGTATTTTGGAACAGAAACTGGTAAATGATACCCAACACGTGGGATTTAAAGAAACAAACTGGGTAATGTTCAAAGGTCCGAATGTCAGTCGTCAGAGGACAGGAATAAAAAAACAGGACGTGAAGGCGGATGAGGTGAAAGACATGACTCATTCAGCCAGACGCACTGTTTGTTTGAATAAAGTCCTATCGAAGGGCTCAGCATGAATGGTATGTAAATGGATATAAATATGAATGATGACAAGAGTGTGTTTTTTTTTCTAGAAACGGAATGAGAGTCCAGCCATGTGTTTACACACACAGATGTTCGTCTTACTATCCTTGTGAGGACCTTCCATTGACATAGTTATTAATTCAGCTAATTAATGTTATGCTACACCTAAAAATAACCCAAACTTTAACCTCAGTATTTGCAGAAAAGCAGTTTTCCTCATGGGGACCAGCCAAATGTCCCCACAAGGTCAAACATGCCCACACACACACACACTTCGCCTGACGTCCACTCTTGAGCTTTAATGTCCCCAGATGTTGATTTGAACAGAAAGTGTTTGCTGAACATTTTAACCACTCGCATCCACATCTGCTCTTTATGTATGCTCTTTAGCTGGCATGGTTCCAGGAATATCCTACAGCCCCCCCACCCCACACACACACACACTTAAAAACACATACTTCACACTTTTCACACACACTGCTAAGACTGACCAAATCAGACGGCGCTGTTTCGCCAGTTCATCACATCTGCAGGTGATCAGAGCAGCATAGACGATCCAGACACCTGTTTCTCGCCTGAGAGCATCAAACACACATTACAGTCCATTTCACCAGTCTCTCAGTCTAAAATAACCCCCAACACACACACACACACACACACAGTGTTAGGATGAGACAAGAGGCAGATGTGGATTCAATTAACATTCTCAGGGAGCGTAACAGTCAAACAACCCAATTAATAGAGCCATTCAAGTCAGCGGGACACAAAATAAAGAGACTTGGCTCTCAAACTGTCACTCACGCTCGGTCCTGTACGCTCATTCTCACTGGCTGAGGAACGATGTGTGTTACCCATAATGCACTGTAAGCATACTTTAGTTTTAATTCTGAAAAATGGCAGTGAGTTCTGTTAAGGAAACAGTTCATTAACAGTTTATTCTGTTAAGCTGCTTCCACATCAGCAGCAATGTGAGTGACGTAAGTCGCTTTTCAGAGTTTTATACTGATTAGAGATGTAACTGAACGTAGTTAATTCTGTTAAGTTGCTTTCAGCAATGTGACATGACAAAGTGACCAGAAGTCATTGACTTTCTTTCTTTACAGGGACAGGAAGTGAAGTGATAGAATGAGTAACATATAAAAAAAAAAGTTTAGCCTACCAACTGGACCAAGGAACCGTGGTACAGTTATTTCTCTCCCCACTGTAAAACGTTCTACATGGTTTTTGGTTATAAATATTTGCTCCTGACCCAGCCACACTGCCTAGAGGCTTGAAGTGCTGGATGGACACAGACAGAACAGCGCCAGTGTTTTTTTTTCTGTTGTAAATAAACGGTAGCGATCGTGAAGCTCAAATATTTCTTTCGGCTCATTCTGACACTAGTAGGCAGTATCCAGCTGCTTTCCATCCAGCTCTTTTATGCAGTTAAAACGAATAAAAAACTTACAAAAGCAGTTCTATTTGATTTGATATAAGGACAAGATGCAAACAGATTTTCTGAATAAACGATGAAGCAGGGAACATAAGTCACTTTTCAGTGTTATATATAGATTAGAGATGTAATGTATTCACTTTATTCAGAAAGAACAGATAATGCATTCTAAAGAGAGATTAATGAGGAGGTTTATGAAAACAAAAAGTCAGGCAAGCGGGAGGTTTTTACTTTCATGCAGGCTTTCTGCCTGTGGAGCATTAAATAGATACAGATAGTGGCATTACAGGCAAATAATTATCTCAGAAAGAAGGTCGGATGAAGGTGTTAGTGTAGGGTGAAGGAGTTAGGGCAGGATGAAGGAGTTAGTGTAGGATGAAGGAGTTAGTGTAGGGTGAAGGGGTTAGTGTAGGATGAA
>CM040461.1:2752547-2823321 GCA_022758105.1 Pangasianodon gigas | reverse complement strand
GTTAGTGTAGGGTGAAGGAGTTAGTGTAGGGTGAAGGGGTTAGTGTAGGATGAAGGAGTTAGTGTAGGGTGAAGGAGTTAGTGTAGGGTGAAGGGGTTAGTGTAGGATGAAGGAGTGGACCCTGATGAAGGGCCTGTGGAGAGTCTGGAGAATAGGACATGACAGAAACACACAGGGCCTCTCATGCCGAGCCTGTGTGCTGTCACCCTGCTCCCGAGCTCCATGTGGCACTTTGTTTAAAGGATTGAGATGATTAATTGCTGGGTACTTGACTGTGTCAGGACTCTACCACCCCGCCAATAACACCACCATCCTGCTGTACACACTCTTATTCTGTAAAACACACCATGGCAGTGATGAATTGAGGGACAGCGTGTGTGTGTGTGTGTGTGTGTGTGTGTGTGTGTGTTCGTGTGAGTGAGGCATGCTGGGTATTAAATGTTCAAAATGCCCACAGTGAGTAAAGTGAGTGATTTAAAAAAGAAATAACTTGTAGAAGGATTTGCATGATCTCAGATACAATAACACTTCTCTTTTGCCATGTTTTTGCCATGTTTTTGACTCCACTCCTGTTGAATTATTTACGTTATCTATTTAATGTCTTTTATTTTTTTATTTTTATAAAATTATTTCCTGCCTTTTTATTTCTGCAAAGCAATTTGAATCACCCTTGTGTATGACATATATAAACTTGGCTTGCCTTCCTGGTGATTTTTAAACCACGTTACACACTACACTACACAAACACACACACACACACACTGATAGTGGAGTGTGTTTGTCTTTTAGAGGGTTCTCACTCGGCAAAGCAATAAAGGAGATGATTTCGGGCCGAGAGGCTAATGCATTCCGTTCCCACTGGTGACACACACACACACACACACACACACACACACACACACACGGGCTCCCCTTCACGAGCTCCCCTCCTCCGCTGAGGGAAACTCTCAAAAACACACTCCACCACAACCTCCACCTTCAGAGCCCTTAAGAGGAACACACACACACACACACACACACACTGATATGCGCGCACACACACATGCACACATGCACTGCACACTCTCACGCGCACGCTCTCAGTGAAAGTCAGGGCGCGAGCATGGCGCAGGGGCACACCGCTCCGCGCGCCTTTCCGAAGCGCCGAGTTTAATCGGATCGACCTGTAGTCTAGTGTGTGTGCGTGTGTGTGCGTGTGACAGAGAGAGTGTGTGTGTGTGTGTGTGTGTGAGTGTGTTCTGTCCCGATATGAAGCGGAGCTCAGCGCTCGGATGGCTGCTCTTCTGGACTTTATTTCCAGCCGGATTATTATTAAACCAGGAGAAACCGAAACACTGCAGCAAGGATGAGACGGTAAGACTGACATCATCATCATCATCATCACCTTCATCATCATCATCATCATCACCTTCATCATCATCATCACCTTCAGGAGTCTAATGGTCAGAGTAGTGAATCTGAGACCTGTTACTGTTTCTAAACTCCCAAGGAATTTTAATTTTAAATAAAAAAGAAAATTAATGTTTAAATGAAGGATTATAAAACGCATTAATCCTAGTTTAGCTTTTGTAGTCTAAAATTTAATTCAGATTCACTTAAGTTTTTTTTTTTTTTTTTGCATGTGTCTGCAATTACTTTAATTCTGTTTATTTAAATTATTTCTTTTACTGCAGTCATTAAGTTTAATGTTCACTGAGGTTTATAAAGGGCTTTAAAAACTGGGGAACTAAAAGTGCTATAGAAGTAAATCTTCTTCTTCTTCTTTTTTAAAATCATTATTATTTTAATAGTTATAGGAAATAAATCATGTTGACTCATTTATTAATTTAGAATTGTTTTGACTGTATTAATATTAGGCAGCATTTCTATTGCATAAAAAAAAAAAAAACACATTTAGAATCTATTTGACAAAACAAGCGAGATATATTTCGCTATTGACTTTATTAATTATGATTGAATGATAGATTGATGGATTGATTGATTGATTGGTGTGTTTAGTGCATGCATTTTTGAACCCACAAAAGATTTATGAGAATTTATTACAATAATGCAGTAATGACAGATTAATAACACAACTATATTCCTTAGAATTAAACAAGTAAATATTGAAAAACATGATTGTGATGTAAAACCTGTTCTACAGAAAAAACCTGTACTATTATTATTATTATTATTATTATTATTATTATTGTTGTTATTATTATATCCCATGGAAACATTTGCTAAAACAATTACAACTTTCAGAGGCATGCAGCCAGTTTCCTGTCACATCTCTGCTAAAAGAAACAAACTCTCATGCCAAGTGAAATATTTCTCTCTCTCTCGTTCTCCTCTTTGGTTAATGTGACAGAGCAAAGTGATGATGATGATGATGGAATGCACATGAGTGAGTCCGGGTCCCGCGTGTGTACTTGTACGAGTCGATGTGGGTTTTTTTTTTTAATAAGGAAGTGAAGTTTCAGTAAAAGTCAAGACCTACACAAAGGTCAGCTAGTAAAAATCACATTATAAAATAGGTTGTGTGTGTAATTCCACATCGTATCAGTGTGGGAATTCTGCAGGTTTGGGGTGATGGACAAAACGAGCATGATTATTATATCATTAGTGTCACTTGTCCTAACATATAAATCATACAGAATAACAAGCGCTTAATGATATCATTTAATATCTTTGGTGTTAAAATAACTGAACTCATGTTTTGAATTTAAGCCTGAATGTTGAATTCATAATAATAATAATGTTTCATAAAATGTTTCATGTTAAAACAGAAACACACTTGCACTTACAGTAGGTGAAAATTCAAAACGATAACAATTCAACACTGTACTCTCTAATAGATAGATAGATAGATAGATAGATAGATCGATAGATCGATAGATAAATAAAGGCTCTTCATCAGGCCCTCTCAGGACCCTTAAATATTTCAGGTAAAACTACACTGTTTCTCTCTCAGATATGGAGAACCTCAGTAGAGCCCTTTTAGGAAGAAAGGATTTTTTTGTACCTCCATGTACGTTGGTAATGTCATTAAAAAAAAAGAGATTTAGGCTGCTTTCAAATTTGGAGTCTGTCCGTCTGTCTGTCTGATTTTGTTTCTGTTCGTCTGTCTGCCTGTATGTTTGTATATTTGTCTGTCTGTCTATCCAGCTATCTATCTATATAGCCATCTATCTATCTATCTATCTATCTATCTATCTATCGGTCTGTCTGTCTGTCTATTTATCTGTCTGTCTATTTATCTGTCTGACTGTATATCTGTCTATCTATATATCCGAGACTCTGTTGTCAGAGCTGAACACTGGAGCGTTTTATAAAACACAGATTTTCACATTTCAGTTCGACATAAAAGTCGACGTGTTAGCCGAACTCTTCAGCACTTTACTGTGGGATTCGAGTGGACAGCTTGAATTTTAACCACATGTGTGTGTGTGTGTGTGTGTGTGTGTTTCTGCTGAATGCTCAGATTTTCATGTTGGGATTTCAGTTGAGCAAACTGTGAGCACTTTCTAAGCTCAGTAGGATCGTCTGCACTCGTTGATGTGCGAGTTGTTAATCATGTTCTGACACGGGTCGAATTGAGGAAGCTTTATTTTAAATGGATCAAACTGTAACATTTATGATTTTACAATATTCCCCTTACACTGTAGCTGATTAGCCGAGCTGTCTGAGAACTGAGAGCCAGTGCTGGATTAAAATAGAATTATTTATGCTCCTTTGACAGTTTTATTAATTACAGTATATTCTCTCTCAGTTGAATCGTAGCCGTTTTTCAATCATTTAACTTCATGGTTAAATATAGATTTATCGGCACATGTAAGGCGGTCTGGGAAAACCCATCAGACATCACTGTCATGTCTAAAATCATCGCTGTTCAGGACTTCCGAATCCAAGACAGACATTCAGACAACTCACCTGACTTCCAGCAACACATCTTTCCTGTTTAACTCCATCTCATCCAGTGTGTTTAAACCATTCAGTCAACTCTAAGGTTTTTGAAAAGATGTCCGAACATTATTTTCTGTATCTGTTCTGGATTAATGACCAAAATTGATTTTTTTTTTTTACCTATAACATACTTTAACATCTCGACTTTACGGAAACATGAATATATTTCACCAGAACGATGTAGAAATGTTTTTTTGTTACTTTCTAACCATCTTGCCTTGATTTCTGTCTGCAAAGATTATGTTGTGTAAGGAACTAGTTTAACAAACGCAGCAATAAAAACAGTCAGTCTGCATAAACGTCTAAAGCCTCGCTAGCTAAGAGTGATTTCCTCACACAGTGAACATGAACATCACGCTTTGATCAAGTTAGATAGATAGTCACGTGCCGTAGTGAAACGGACATGAATCTAATCAATTCAGCTTGTTCTCAGACACTGACTGTCAAAATGCCAGTGATGTTCCTGCGCCGAAGTCGGAATGAAACCTTTAAATACGATTTTCTCTCTTTTCACTTTAACTTTCAAATGCTAGAACTTTACTTGTGGTTGAGATACACTGACAGAAACATTGCTCTGTAACTTGCTGCAGGTACTTTTTTTTTTAAAAAAAATTTGTTTTGCTCAACTGAAAAAATGTTGCAACAAATAAAAACTGATTTTTGTAACTGAGAAACATTTCAGCTCAGGAGGAAAGTCTGTAGTGCTCAGAACTATATACTGTAGAAATGTTGCTGCAAAAAATAACATTAGCAAGTGAAAATATTTTAAATATAATATATATTCATATAGGTGCATATATAGTTATAGATAATAGAAAATACTTCATATGTAGAATACTAGAAACTAAACATATGGTTATAAAAACCTATTTCTAGACATTTTACTAATTTTAATTCTTGTTCATTGGCAAATATTTTTAGTTGACAATCAGTAGCATTTTAAGCATTTATTTCTAGAAAAATTTTCAATTTATAATTAGATTATTTAAAGTTTGAAATGAGTAAAATAATAATATACTAAAAAAATCTTAGGTTTTATTTACAATAGCTGCACAATAAGGAATGTTAGATCAATTTGCTCATAATCACTTGCTAAGCTGTTGTGTTTTATACCATGTGTTCATCATGTGAAGATTTACCGCAGACATCACTGAAGATTAATATTCAGTGCGTTTTTTTTAGTACTTTTTTCCTTTTACAAAAAAAAGTCCAGCTGTACGTACAATGATGCAACTCTTGAAGAAACTATTTAAAAAAAAATAATAATAAATAAATAAAAAATCTTCAGAGACTAATGTTGATTTGTGCTAGTGCCACCTTTGTCCAAAAAAGGCCATTTGAATTATTATTTTATTATTATTTCAGTTATTATTTTAAAACCTAAAAAATTTATTATTATTCAATAATATTATATACAATAATATACGTTCTATATAATCTCTGGTTATTATAACTGAGCTATAACATAGTTACAACAATGGTAAGAGGCTACATTTCTAAACAACAATATAAACAATGATAATAATAATGATAATTTAATATAATGTTTAAACAACAACAACAACAACAACAATAATAATAATAATAATAATAATAATAATGAATGTATATTTTTATTACATTTTCATATTTATTTAATTATATATTAACCCTAACCTTTATTATTATATATTATATGTATAATATTATATAAAATATTTACTTCATTCACTTTTTTTCAAAGCAGTTTCATATTTATGTTTTAATTGCCTAGCAGCGAGACAGAATTGTACCTGAGCTCAGAGCTGAAAAGTTAAAAACCTTGTTCAGGGGTCTTAAGAGCGGCTCTGTGACTGTCCTGGGATTTGAACTCACAGCTTTCTGATCATGTTTTTAACTCTGCATTCAAATGGTTGTATTTCAACCTTCATGAAATGATTCTACTTCCCTCTGACACCGTCACTCTCACATGTCCCCCTCCTCAGAGAGCGCTGAACTCGTTCCTGTGGACGGTAAAACGTCCTCCCCCTCAGCCGCCCTCCTACCTGTTCGGCACCATCCATGTGCCATACACACGCGTGTGGGACTTTGTGCCTGAGAGCTCGAAGCGAGCCTTTCAGAGCAGCACGAGCGTGTTCTTCGAGCTGGATCTCACCGACCCTGTGACCGTGTCCAAGCTGGCCAGCTGTCAGCTCTTACCTAACGGTGAGAACCTGAGGAGTCTGCTGCCTCGGGACATCTACCTCCGGCTGAAGCGCCACCTGGACTACGTGAGGCACATGATGCCGGCGTGGGTGAGGACCGAGCAGCGCTTCTACGCTGACTACCTGTTCAAGGCCATCGCGGGAGACTGGGAACGCAAGCGGCCCGTCTGGGTGATGCTGATGGTGAACTCGCTGACGGAGTGGGACGTGAGGTGGCGTGGAGCTCCTGTGCTCGACCTATTCCTCGCCCGTGAGGCCGAGCGCATGGGCAAGAAGACTGGAGCTGTGGAGGACGTTGAGGAGCAGTGTCACCCGCTGAATCGACTCAGCTTCTCCCAGGTCAGTGTGTGTGTGTCTGTGTGTGTGTGTGTGTGTGGATTTCATGATCCCAGACACCACAGTAGTAGCACTGACTCAGAATTTTTATAGGCAGGATAAGTCTTATATTCCAGATGTGTGTGTGTATGTGTGTCCAGGTCGATCCTTTGTACCTCTTGTGCTGTTTTCTGGCTTTCAGTTACACCCAGATCGTTGCGTTCATGCACTCTTTGGTGAAAAAAAGGTTCTTCAAAAATCTCTTTCTATATTTTAGGGTTCTTAGCTTCTTAAAAGACAGCTGGTTTAGAACATTTTCTGTTAGTGAAACACTTTGTTTTAGGGTTCTGTGTATATCCAGATTTAAATGCCAGATTTGAAAATCTGATTCTAACCCTGACTGACTGTTTTTACTAGAATGGTGGGACTTACGTACTACAGCTGCCATGTATTAAGGAGTGGTCTCTCTCTACTCATATCATCTCTGTCACCAGACAAACCACTTTTGCTGCAAAGCTGTAACACCAAGACGATGAAAGGACGAGACTTTTATTCACGAACAATTTCCAAATACAGTCCAGAGTAAGACGATTAAAAAGACATAATCCAAAGGTCAGAAGGCTAGCATAAGTTGAAGTGAAAGGCAGGATGCAAGTGCATAAACTCACGATGAGAATAATCCATAATCAAAGTAAAACAAAAAGAGAATGTGGAAACAGGAATTAATGATACAAAAAGCATGATAAGACACAATGAACAATGGCTTAACATGGCTATGCATTGACAAACTAATTAAGGACTAACACAGAACAGGTGAACACAATCGGGTAACAAACCAATGACTGGACAAGGACGGAGATAGGACCTGTACAGAAAACCAAACAGAAACTCCAGCAAGAGAAAAAAAACAACAAATAACCCATCAAAGACGGCTCAGTCCTAGCAAAAACGAAGAGCTGAAAGAAATAAGGGCCAAACAGGAAGCAGGTGAGGAAGAGCAGGGCCAGTAAATTTCCTCAGAGAAGCAGACATGGCCATGGTAGTCTGATGACAGCCATGAACAACCTGGAGCTGATGAATTGAGCCCAGTGATTATGGGTATTGCTGGAATAATCAAGTGATGACAGTCTCATGCTGATGACATCACCATCTACATGTTGAGTAGGACAAATCAGAGGCAGGGTTTTGATTTATTGCACTGAGTCATGTGTGTATCTGCTGGAGGAAATTGGCCATCAAAGCAGACCCGGTTGTGGATTAAGTGCTATTTATTATGTACTGACAAACAGGAGCAGGACAAAATCGAAGGAGACGTCTGATTGTGCTGCATTTCTGGGAGAGTGCTGCACTGCTGAGTAGATTGATAGATCTGGGTTGAGATGAACGATGAACAGTTTGGAAGAATCGTGTTACGCGGTATCCTGTGACCGCGGACTGAAAGACGGACCCAAGAACCTAATTACGTGATGACATAAGCATGGAGACTATCTGCCTTTAATTTCTCAGCCTATATAAAAAGCATCAAAGTGAGGTCAGTTATAAAATTGACCGCATCAGGGGTCATAATTTACACTCTGTCACTCTGTCATGGCTCCTGGTGAATAACCTCTTGGCTAGGTGACATACACACTCCCAGAAACACTAACACACCAACTTACTGCAACCGAACCTGCAAGCCAGCGAGACTCCGGAGCTAATTTGAGAGATGTCGCATGAGCTACACAGATTCTCACTTTTCATTCTCCTAACTATGCTGTCAAAGGAGTGTGGTGAGGAATCGTGGGAAATGTAGGCCATGCACTGGATGATGGCTTCGTCTTCGATGAGGTCAGAGCGCCCTTCTCGTTCCCAGACCGAGAGTGAGAAAGGTTTCTGTTTGTTTTTTTTAAGCATATTTTATTTGTCTTGCTTATCCGGATGAACTCAGATGAACTCGAGCATGGATGAAATTCCAGCTTTCAGATGTGTCCCTGCAAATAGGTGAAAGGTAACACTCTATTTATTCATACCACGGTGTAGGGTGTAGGATTTTAACTCTAAAAAAATGTTAAGAGAGTCATGAGAGTCATGAGAGTCGGTAAGTGATATTTGTCAACACGTCTATGGGTGACACAAGCGGGTGGATGTAAGCTTCTTTATTAAGAAATCCAAATCCTCAGACAAACTCATAAACAGTAGGCAGGCGTGGGTCAACCGATCAGACAAACAAACTCAGAAATCAAGATGCAAAGCAGAAAAAGTGTAAAAAAAAAAAAGGGATAATAAACCAATGAAAGCAAAATGCTCAGAGTTGAGGAAACAGGTGAAGTTAATAATGAGGTGAGAGTCATAGATGTAACATCTGGACTGGAGTGCTGATGTCACAAAATTGTCTGAATTGTCTGGAACAATCATAATCACCACAGGCAAAGGTCAAAACTCAAACAAACAGAGCAATGTAGAAGGCTGAAATAAAAAAATGGAGAAAACAAACAGAAATATGAGAAATAATGCTCAGAAATGCAATCAAAAGAAAGTCAAAACGTTGCGTGAGAAAAACGAGCTGCTTAAATCCAGAGGAAACAGGTGTGCTAGTGTTCAGGTGAATAAGGAGACATAAATCCAGGTCAGATCCGGAGCAGATTGGGGAGCGATGGCTCCTGAATTGGCGGCGGAGTCAGATTCGACAAAGGGAATCCAGAGAGGACGTTATTATTATTACGAGGGTAAGTCAAAAATAAAACCTTACAAGTGCAGCATAAATTAGAGAAACAGCTGTAATGTACACAGCTGTAATTTACATAATTTACGATCTCGCTTTCCATTGGGTGGAAAGACCGTTCAGTCAGGTGAAGAAGTGCAACAGATGGTGCTTCAGTGGCTGCACGTGCAACCAGAAGAATTTTTTCTGGAGGAATCTGGATACTAGTTAAACACTTGAAGACTTGCATTGAACAAAATGGGGATTATGTAAAAAAATTAATTATAGACTTTTGTGACACCTATTTGCAATAAACAATGCAAAATAAAAACAATAACGTTATTGAATTTTAATTCATTCAGTAACGGTTTTCATTTGACTCACTCTCTTATTATTATTATTATTATTATTTTTATTATTATTGCCTGTTGTCTTGGGATCATGACTTATCTTTCTCTTGATTATGACCAAGGTTAATTATAAAGATTCTGTTAAACCTGGCCTGTGATTTGAACTTTAATTCATTTGTAGCTATTAAAAAATCTGGCACAACAAAATTTATTAAAATCCAAAAAGCTGAATTTAATGAATTTACACAGTAGGGGTTGCATAGACTAGCTGACTGTGTGACATGGTGCTTTCAGAGCCACGGGTTGCACATCATTATCCAATCCTTCTTAGCTAGTTTAGTTGTGCTGGCTCCAGGAGGTTGATCCAGACTCGTCTTCAGACACTGCTAATGCTGGAGTTGAACATGGCGGAAAACCTCTTAGGTAGAAATAGGGTCTTAGGAAGGCCAGTCACTGAGCTGTATGGATGGCTCTGCTGACACACATGAGCTTCCCCGCTTCTATGAAAAGTTACTGTGTTTCCATCACTCCGAGCATTGCTTGCTTTCACATGCTTTTGTTGTTGTTTTAATTTAATTTAATTTTCTTCTCCCCTGTTAGTTCACTGGTTTTCATTAGCTCAGTCTGTTATTTGGGTCACATTTGGATCACACTGTGTATATATTTCCGGTTTGTGCTCTCGGTCATTGCGTGGTCTTGCTTCTCATTTCTTGTTTTGTGTTTCTTGGTTTGCTTTTCTTGCTTCTTCATAGCTTTCCTAACAACTCCTTAAATCCTTCTGTCTGTTAAAATTGTACAAGTCTTTCATGGGATCAAGTTCTTTTTTAATGCATGATATCCTACTGTTCTCTATCATTCAGCAATTATTTAAACGTGTCACATCTTTGACTGATTTTCCTAAAAGCCAATGATCCATGATACATTTTAAACCGAATCCTTCATAGAGTTATTTTCGGAAAAACATCAAAAATTGTGATCTTGATGTTCATTAACGGGACAGAAAATGTAAAACTGCATGGCCTCTCTAGACGTGTCACATTTCCGCACACAGAAACGATAAGCAGAATAAACACGTAGCTGGAGTGTGATTGTAGGAATTTTGGAGTTTGTAGAATTGCAGCTTGCCATTTAGGGAATTTCATGCCTCCTACACCTTTTGGGAGTCAATTCCAATTACTTCTAAACTGTGCATAAAGCGTATCATGTGTCATTGTAATGAGAGCCGTGTTGGATGTTCTGCGTCAGCTGTTATGCAGCTCGCAGCCAGCAAGGAAGTTTCTGGAAAAGGCTTAACCGGCGAGCTCTTTTTAATCACGGCTCCAATCAGGGGCCTTTTGAACATGTGGACTTCCTGTGGGTCTCCACCTAAATATAGTCCCAGAAGAACTAAAAGAGCATGAAATGGAAAGGACAGGTTTAAAATTAGCGTGACGAGCTTGAACTTGAGGGAAAAAATTCTCAATTGAACAAGGTCCTGGGTGAAGTCTGACCGCGTGACTGATGGAAGGAAGGAGAGGAAGACTTAATGTAAGATATAAATGCTTTGAGTCAGGAAGATTCGATTTGGGACGGGTCCAAACACTACCAGCTGGTGTGTTACTGAGTCCTAATAAAACTGAACACTCAGACTTTTCTCAAATCTGCCAAGAACATCAACCCAAACAAGAAGGAGAGTCTGGGTTAGACGAGGGGACTTCCTCTCTTTCGTCTCTCCTGTTTCCTGTACTGTTTTAATTTTCCCCCTCACTACAAGAATTAAACACTTCCAGGACATCCCCTGAGCAAGAAATACACAGGTGCTGGACAAGTGACTGGTTTGTGCGTCCACTGAGAACCCTGAAATAACAGAAACAGCCCGTGCGATCTATAATCGCAGAAGTACAGCAACGCAACAAACGTCAGTGACGTGTCGTTCGCAAACGAGTCTCCTCTTTGACTCGACCCTTTTACATGAACAAGCACTGAAAGCCACACAGACATACAGTGGGGTCCAAAGGTCTATGAGCACGAGTGAAAATGCTTCTATTTTGCATTCTTTTCTAATTTAATGCAACAATTTTCATTACATATAATATTATTGAGAATAACGTGAGTGAAAAGTAGAATCTTTGTATATGAGTTTCTTAGTATTTGGTATATCCACTTCATGCTTTGATGATAGTGTGCAGTCGAGCTGGCATGGACTCCACAAGTTTGTGCAAAACCTTATGATCCGTTTTAGATCAAATGCATCGGCGTGTCGTCTGATGCGTGCTTCAGTAGAAGAGATCAGACATGAGGAAAATCTGACCTTTTGTACAAAGCAGTTAACATGGTCAATATCACACATTTGCTTACATTTAAATAGAGACCTAGAAATAGTGCAGAATCTTGAATATTAAATATTCAAGATATTGAACATTTACTTTCTTTGTTTTAATTATTCAAAAATTCTAAAAACCTTTTGTTTATTTCCAATTTTAAATGAAAAACAAAAATCCCAGATTTTCAATATGGTCTCAGACTTTTGGACCCTGTACTCTACTTGTACAAGCCATCTGGGATTTTTTTCTCCTTTAGCTTTAACAGATGCACACAATGGCATTACTCTTGCAGTGTCATTTACTCAAAATGCTTCCATGGAAAACTGTTTTCGGCATCTGAGCTGATCGTTAGCATAGTACCATAGACTGGTATGCGAAACAGACCTTTCGGTGAGTTTGAAGGCGACATGAGTGTTTTTATAACAGGAAACCCAGTTAGTGTTAATATTCAATAAAATTATGGAACAGTATATAAGTATGCAGTTTGAGACACAATGCTAGCATATTTAGTGGAGGTAGATGGATGGGGAAATTTGTCCATTTTTATTGCTGAACTAGTGCAGCGTTTCAGGATAGTGAATAATTTTTAGATTTTGTTTAGATTTTTGCCTCCTTTCTTTTTGAGTGTCCACTCCAACTGTCTCTGACACCAGACAAACCATTTCTCCTTCAAACGTATACAGTTGTAACACCAGAACAACGGAAGGATGAGAGATTTCTTCACAAACACAACATCCAAACGCAGTCCAGAGCGAGACGTTCGAAAAACAGAATGCATTGCTTATTTGCACTTCATGTTGTGTTGTGTCCCGTGTTTGCTCTGTCTGTGTAACCGACATGAGTGAAACGAGCGAGAATCCCAAAGCACTCGTTGCACATGGCCAATAAAGCTATCTTGAATCTTCAATCTTGAAAAACAAAACCCCCTAAAAACACAGTCAAGAGGTTAGAAAGCTAGAAATTCACAAAAATAAACCAGGCTATCTATTACATACCAAACAAACACCACAGAAATGACAAACACACTCAGACTCTTCACAGTGATTTGGTTTACTCATTCTCTAAGCCCATGGCCATAGCTAGCGGATTCGCAACTTTGGTTTTTATTTTATTAAAGTGATGGACATCACAACATTATCAAAGTTATTGTTCCTATAAATGATGTTGAATGGGATCTAATGACAATTATTTTCCTCAGCATGCCTAAAGTGTTGTTTTTTTTTTTTTTAACGTAAAAATCTATGTTCAAAACTTTCCAGAATTTATTTTTTACCATCCCAGGAGGCTGATTTCTCGGCCAATCCGTGAAGTTTGCCAACTATACCACCTCAGATATAAAATACAGCTAAACACTTAGCTAAACGCATGTTTTCAAGAATGTCCAGTCTGTGGAAAAGCTCACATTTGACCAATATGTAGTGTTGAGTGTGAGAAGCTCCATCCTCAATAGTTCCTGGTCTGAATAAAAAACCTGACCTGGAGCTGGTCATGAAAAGGTTCCAGGAGCTATGGCTCGTAAACTATTTGATTTAAAAAGTGTTGATGTCATGAGCTGCCGTGTTGATCTGACGTCACGTGCTGAACTTGAGGTTGACGAGAACTTCCTGACTTTCCAAACAGGAATTCCATGTTCTTTGTTTTTTTTCTTAGTCAGAGGACGGATATTTAGAGTTACAATTATTAGTTGAACACAGCACTACAAGAAGTCCTTGTTGATGTGATGGGAACTCACCTGAAAAAAGTTCCTCAGTTCCTGAAAAAGTTCCTGCAGTGAAAACACACCTCTTATTCCTGGTTCTTTCTCTTTATCTTCCCTTTTCCTTTTCGTTTCCTTTCTCGTATCACTTTCACCTCTTTTTCTGCCCTCATCTCATCTCTGTTTTACCTCCTCTCACTTTCACCTCTTAAATCCATGCAGGCTTCTCTCTTTTCTCGTACGCTCCTCAAAATCTTCACAATATGGCCGAGAGCTCTAGAAATTCGGAGGAAAAAGGCTCAGTGTTACAGAAAAACAGAACCCATCTTCAGAGAGCACATTGCCACTCATGGGACATCAGGATGCCAAAGATGATAGTGTGTGTATTTGATTCTGAGTCTGGTAAAGGCCAGTGTCTGGCCTGAAAGCTCTCAGGTGGGTTGGAGAAGGCTGAGGAGAGCACATGGTTCATCTCCAGAGCTGCACAGGCAGACAGGCGCAGACAGAGGGGCTGGAATGCTAGCTAAAGCACTCACTTAAAACACACAACACACACACACCCAAGGGAAAGTGGAAAAATCCACAGGAAGCTGGTCTGTCTGTAAGGGTGGAGTGCCAACAACTTATCTCCAGGAGTGTGTACTAGAAAGCAGATCAGCTGATTCAGTTTAAGGTAGCACATCTTTAGCAACACAGTAATGCCAAAGAAACCCAATGTTCACACTAGAACTAGCACGTTGCTAGTGTCACTTGTAGTTTATTGCTTTTTGGCGTGGCTTGTTCAGTGGCATCTATTTTCCTGGTGCTGAACACAACTTCTGTTTTTGCAAAATAATATAGCTAACTAGCAGGCTAGCCTTAGTGATTAGCAAGTTAGCTGCATAAGCTAGCTACTGTACATAAGCTGTGAGATTGTATTACATTAGCTAGTTCATTTTGACCATGGAGTGTTTTATGACATCCCAAAACATAAATATGAAGAAAAATATGACATAGCTAGCTTTCAAACACTTCAGTTTGTAAACGACTGCTTAGTTGGAGTGATATTTTCCTCTGACATTTTTTGTTTACAAGAATTAAGAAATTTTCTACACCAAGGAGGATACATGGATGCCGCTTAAAATTTGGCCAAAATAAGCTACTGTTAGATAAGATATAGCTTTTATATTGAGAGCTTGCAAAATGCTGCCTACGTAGCAAGCTAGCTGCCTTCTGATTGGAACATAATGCTAGCAAAGTGCTGAAGTGTGCACCAAATGTGCAGGCATCTTGAGCACAAACCATATATGCCTAAAGGTTAAACATTGACCAAAAACACCCATGTGATTGGCGCCGTGCTCTAGACTAGGGTCAAAGGTTACAACCTTGCAGATGTCGAAGATGACCTCGTGGAGAGGGGAGCCTCCATGGCTGATTGTGGCGCTTTGCAGTCTGGCACAGTGGGAGTGGTCTTCATCTATTAAGAAATCTCTCACTTTACGCCACTAACCACTCCATGTAATGTCCAACCAAAATCCTGCTAGTCAAAGACCTTTTTATAGCTAGTTATAAATAATGAATAACAAAGTCACTGCTTCAATCCTTAGCCTCAGCTTTGATTCTTTGCTTTTTGCACTAAGCTCTGAGTGGAACCTATTACAATATTTGAAGGTTAAAGAGTTGGTCTCAGGTCTTCTGTGTCCATTAACAGTAGATGAAGTTGAGCCGAGATCTCTGAGATGTTTAGACATATATATTTATATATAGAGAGAGATATACAACTATATTTTTGCACTGTTTACTATCTATTGCCTGGATTTTCGTAACATAGAAACATCTCAGACTGAACACCACTGCATGGAAATGACAGTGTTCCTCATGCTGGTGAACCTCTATAGGAACCACCACTTGGGGTTTTAAAGTACAAAAACTTTGGTTCTTTTTTTTTTCTTCCAATTTGACCATTTGCCACTTCCTACCCACTGGTTATCTTTTCTCTAGCCAAAAGATAGGACATGCTTCCTCCAAGACACGTGAAGCCACCACATGTTTTCAGACTGACTCCTTCTCTATAGATGCCATATCAGAAGATCTCATAGATGCCAATGATTGGTTAGTGTCCCTGATTGATGGGGAGAGAGAGCATGTCATCCCTCCCACCCAAGTTTGCTTTCTTGGAGTTACGGCACGGATGGCTGTGGCGTCGTCGGGATTTGAACTCGGGATTTGGGATTTGAATTCCTGGGCGAATGTTCTTCTGTTGTACCACTCTGGAGCCACAAAACTTTTGCTTCTAATTTGCATCTACAATGTAGCAGTATTTTCATTCAGTGCCATCAGTGATGTAAAAAAAAATTATATGCCTCTGGTGGCTCTGTCCCTTCTTGTACATAAAACATGCTGCAACGGCAGAGCGCAAAAAAGCGTTCACTCTAAATGGTCCTTTGTTTTGTCCATCCAGAGGGTTTCCTATTAAGAAAACGTTCCTAGAACTGTTGACTGTTCATTTTTTTAAGGTTAACATACTACACTTTGTACAGCATTTCCTCCATTTTAGCATAGCGTTTGCACTAAAAGAATGTTATGTACTGTATGTGCTTTAAGACATAGCTACTGCAACAGTAGTGATTGATCCATAAATTACCTGACCTCCCCTGATACCGTCTTAACCACTTTTTAATCTAAATCTTCTAAATCTAAATTTTCTAGAAATCTTAGAGGGAAAGTACTGTGTCAGATTGAATGGACCTGACCGTTGAGTTGTGAAGTTACATACTGTACATGGCACCAGTGTTTGTTTCCATTCAGTCATACTCCGTCTTTATCTAACGAAGCCCCTCTGAGCTCCACGCGCTGACGTGCTGATGGTTCTTGGACGGCGTCCTCCAGACTGGATTAGCAGAAATATTCACATACATTCTGAGCCAAGGACCTTCCTGCAAGGACCGAGGCATGTCAGCACAGTGTCCCGCTTCGCTTTCTGCTTGTTTGGATGGATCTCTTGTAAATAGTGCATGTTTAAATGAAGAAATTAAAGAGTGCCTGACCTTCCTCTGCATGTAAATATTTACATTCCAGAGCTGCCTCGTAATGGATGGAGCAACAGCGTGATGGAAAAAGCAGCCACCTCACTGTTCTTGGCAAGATAATCTCTGTGCTCCTGTTATCCAGCTACCAGCTCCCTCTGATCTATATCACCACGGGCTTGCGTTTATTTTGCCATATAATGCTACAGTTATAGGATATATAATATACTGAATAATATGCTATGGGAAGTTGGAGTCAGTTCGCGTTCATGATTTTTTTGTTTATAGAAGCCTAAATCTAAATTTAAGAATACTCCGTCCAAGATGTCTGTCATTTTCATTAGCTCTACATTGATCTGCTCCTGCAAACAAAACCATCTCTAGCTTACTATTGACTCATACGCTGCTTCTTTTCTGTGAAGTCGCTTGCCCAGAGCACTGGATTGCTATCTCGACATTCCCAAATCAGAAACACTTTATCGCCGAGTAAGCGATACGACAAGCATACAAGGAATTTGCTTCGGTAATCAGGTGTGTGACAGCCACAAAGAGAACAAACAAGGACACAGGCAAATGCAAGATAACAGAACATATAGATGTTTTTTGCATTTATACTACAGTCCATAGAATATTCTAGATCCTATTGACTAGGGCTTCATCCCCATTATCTGTTATCTTAGCCCCAAATCAGTGTGTAAGTAAAAAAGCCACAAAAAATTTCCTTTTTAAAAAAAAAATTAAAGAAAATAAAAACTAACCAATGAATCTAATCCTACAAAGCTTGCTACAATCTGTTACAATCCTTTCTGAGTCTGAACTAACTTTGCCATGTTCGTGGCTTTCCTGCCCAAGTGGGAAAGTTTGTATCTCACATTATGATATTCAGCAACTTTATCACATACTGGATTTCTTTTGTCCACATTTTACACATAGTCTAAAATGTAACATTGAGAAACTTGAAATCCGTAAATTATCTCCAAACATGCATGAACTTTCCACTATTTATATTCTGGTTGTCAAGAAACAAATTTTTCAAGCCCTTAGATAGAGGCTGGTCGAGACATAAAAAGATTATGAAAGCATGCCCATTTTCCAATTACACTAAATTCCCCCAACGGAAAATCCCCCTAAAGCAATCTTGGGGTTAAGGGCCCTGAATTAGCCGTACACTATCAGCCATCGGATTTGTAATTGAACCCATGACCTCCTGAGTCTCTGACCTCCAGCGCTGTACAATGACACTCATACAGCGCAGTCCTTTCACAGTCCTCAGACTACCAGCTTTACACACGAACACTGTAGTGAAAGTCGCCTGTGAGAGTGTGAAGGGGCTTTAGCTAATCCATCACTCGGTGTAACCCGAAGCACTGATGTTATCTTTGGATTCTTTTACATTGGGGGTGAAGCTGTGAGGGTTTGTTCGGCTTATTTAGCAGTAAGTGGAAAATTGCGTACATTTTTTTTTTCTCTGCCAAACTATTCCTTTAAATACGGTGCCAATTGCTGGACATATTCGGAAACTTGAGGTTTAAATATTTCTCAGAGGAAATCTACATAAACGTGGCAGGAAGTTGTTATCGGCTGATCTGTCGTCATGCACGAGGCGAGCCGAGAGCTGCCTTAATGACTTAATTGGCTCTTAATTGCCGTCTGGTATCCAGAATGAGTTAAACACTCATGGGGAGGACATTACAGGAGACCTGGTGGAAGCTAAAATGGCTGGTTAGGACACATACATGGTTTAATTCCAGCAAACTCTGAGTCTTTACCTACAGTCAGGCGGGCCATGTGATATGTGGAAGCTCCACCGTGTTAGTTACAGAGATGGATGCTAAAAGCAGGGCTAAATGTGTGTGTGTGTGTGTGTGTTTGTGAGAAAGAGAGAGAGAGAAAGAGACAAAATGTACATCTTGCCTAATCTGAATCACAGGGAAAAACTGCAGTGATGAAAAAACAAAAGGTCATAACAGATAAATGATGATGAGCAACAAAAATAACATTTCTAGCCAAGTGGTGAATTTTTTTTCAGCATATTTTAGACATGATAGTACATTTGTGTTGTCTTGTGAGCATTTCCTTTTTAAATTAGCTTGTTCTCATTTTTCAATTTCGTGTAATAAAATATTCATTAAACAAAGGCTATAGTGCTAACAGCTCAAGCTGAGTTGAGCTTATGAAAGCTAGAGGGTGCTAACTAAGAGATCTAAATTAAGCTAAGCTAGTGACTATGGTGAACTATTGATGACTATTGTGCTACGTGAGCTAAGCTAAGGAAGGCTATGGTGCTAATGCTGTGTTCAACTAAAGCTCGTACCTCTGAACCTCCGACTAGGAAATCGGAAAGTTGGTAAGGTCTTCTCAACCCTGAGTTCAGCATATATAACATCAAATCAAATATGGCCGCTCACACCGTGGAACAGTAAATAAAATTACATTAAATGAGTTTATAGTATTTACTTTAGATCAGTCAACATAGACGCATTGGTTGGTTAAATCTATTAACACTGACCATACAGGTCGCTGTTCTGAGAAAGAAAATACATCATAAACACATGATCACTAATGTTAGCTGGCTAATTTGTTGCTAACCAAACACACACTTTCATGGAGGTGTCCATGTTTTTTTCCGATTTTGTGGCTCAAATGCGCCAAGCTTGAAATTTAAGTAAATTCCAAGTTCAGATTTGTTGACAATTTATCTACATGTATAACAACACGCCCCTATGTTTTTTAATTCCTTACTTAATAAATTGTATTTTAAGTGAAACTGTAACAAATTCCCTCCTTCATCTTTTTTTTCTGTCTTTTTGTTCTGGATTCACGTCATTTTTTATGTCTGGATTCCTGTCACTGATTTGTTGCCCTACTGTGTTCACTTGTTCTTTGTTTAGGCCTTGATTAATTTGTCCATTTATCCCCTGCTGTTTCTTTTTCTCATCGTAAAGTCTTACTGTGTATTTATTGCCTCATTATGGTCTTCCTGGTTTCGACTCTCGCCTATTTTCCCCATCTTATGATTATGAATGATCCTTCTTTGTTGCCGTCTGCGTGTGTATTGAACCCCGCTATGATTTTTGGATTCACCCTAATTAGGCGCACGTTGAGTTCTGCCTTCACTCACCGCACATTACAGAAACATCATTGTACATCAAAGAAACCGATTCAGGTTCATGGAAAAAAAACCAGATCAACTTCACTTAAGATTCCAATGCTACATCTTTTACATGAATCCAAATGCTTTTGCTGAACTCAAAGCTGTCTCTTTTAATAAAACTGAAATCAATAGCTTGAAAGTTTTTTCTTTTTAAAACGATGCATGCTGTCCAGATGTTTTTTCCCCCCAAAAGCCAACAAGTTGATGAACCCATCTTCCTTCAGACATCCTCCTGATTAATCATGTCCATCAGCAGACGAATCCCTCGACCTGACCCGTCTTGTCCCGTCCCGCTGGGCCTGCGCTCCGATGGCAGTAATGAATTCTGCACGTCGAGGCGGATCGTGACTAAGTGCCGGCCGTCTGAGGCAGCTGGTAACGTGAGAGGCAAAGTGCATTTCCACACAGCGGGATTCCCGATGCCAAGGAACGAACCTCGGTTTTCCCCTTTAGCCGGCTCCTGTTTCCTGCATTCTTGTATGGGCTGGAACTGATGCTTCAGCTGAGCTTTACAGCCTCTTCTCATCCTGTCAGTGCTTCCAGAGAGAACAAAACCCCTCTCTCACATCAAGTAGTCAAGAGAATTAGAGACAGAAACAAGGGTGATGTTCTAGGAAAACAAGCGATGATGCAGCAGAGTTAATGTTAACACCCTGAAGTTGACTATTTTCCTATTTTTTTGGGACAGCATTAACACCCAAAGTGTCCAAAGATCACCATACTTTTTATCTGTTTATAGTTACATTTAATGTTGTGGAAGGTCTAAGAAAAAAGTCAGTTCCTGTTCTTACTTACATTATAGCAGCTATAAACAGTCATATATGTATATGTGTGGGGGGGGGGTATATACATATATATATACACACACACAGACACAGACACACACACATTCCTCACCCAACGACCCGCTCACCCACCCACCCAGCCACCCACCCAGCCGATTATATCCAGGTACTTCCTTTGATGTTGTCATATCTGCCTTTACCTGAGATGATGAGATAGGCTTCTGATGTATTGCTTACACATAAACAGACACTGAAACAAGAGTAAACTGCTTAAAGCCAGACAGATTTGGTGCAGGTTATCAGGAAAGTTGCAGGGTCATGACCTTTTTCGCTTCACAAAGGCTTATCTGGCCTTGTAGGAGAGTTCACCACTGACCTCTGACTGACCCCTGCTTTAATATGATCCATACTGCTTCCTATGGAGTGTTGTGGTCATGTCGAGGCATGTACACACACACACACACACACACACACACACACACACAGAATTATGGATGTGTACTTGACACAGATATATAAGCATATTAAATATATAAAACCCAACTGCTTTAAATCAGCGTAGCATGTAAAACTTGTTCAGCCATGGTGACTGAATGGATCCAGACATCTCTCTCTCTCTCTCTCTCTCTCTCTCTGTATTGATAAAGTCTAATATCTTTTCCAACTTTTCCGACACAGGAAAGTCTCCGTGACAGACGAGTTTACGCTGTGTGGTTTCTCTGTAACATGACAAGCTGTCTTATTAATGTCAAGAGAGACACTCTGGGAAGTGTTGTTAGGAAAATAATAGACTCATCTCACCACCATGTCACTGATTATTTTCCTGTAGCAGCATGCCCCCTAGAGTGTTTTATTCCCTACATATTTACAATGGCGGAGAGTGATGTCACAGAGAATTGAATGTGTAATACATAAAAACATCAAACTGGCACAACCTATTTTTTATCCAGAATCGAGTTGAATTGAGTTTAATGGACTGTACCATCACTCTTCCTGTAAAATACAGTTGTTATCACAAAAATTAAAGCTGAAAAAAAAAACAATCATATTTGCTGCCAAATCAGGACAAACCGATGATGAGGTTTTACTATATTCCTTTATAGACAGCGTGCCAACTTTTCAAAGGTATTTCAGGAAAGTAATACAGTTATATCACCTGTAGAGATGGAGAAGCTGGCTACATAAAGCATTTTTCATTTCTCCCATCATCATGTTGTGAGTGTAAACCACACCTTTAACTAATTGTGTTTATAGAGAAAGAATGTAGAGCTGTAAAAGAGGGCAAAGCTCTAGAAACCACTAGAGTTCTGGGTGTATGCTATACAGCCTGGAGATTATAGGGTTTTACAGGAAGTTCATATGGAGTTTATAGGATTTATAAGAAGTTAGCTAAGAGCGAGGTGGAGTTTCAGGTGTGATTTTTCTCACAGATTTGTGGTATTTCATAACTCCTTGTATTAGTAGCTTTACAAGTCATTATTTTCTAGTTTGTGAAGAAAAAACTGACTGAAATTATATTTGGGGAAGTTATTGACTCGCTCCCGTCTCCCTCCAATGGCTCATCTAACAAACTTCATTCAAGGTGAAAAATGGACAAGACCATAAGAATCTAACACATTCAGGTTGTTAGTTTCGAATCATTTTGTCAGTTACTCAGAGTTGTTGTCCTGTTGGAAGGTGAAGCTTCGCCCCTGTCTCAAGTCTCAGATTGTCCTGTATTTGGCTGCATCCATCTCGCCCTTAATCCTGACCGGTTTCCCAGTCCCTACTGACGAAAAGCATCCTGATCAAGCGATACTACCACCACCATGCTTTACTAAATTTTGGTTTCATTAGACCTTTGCTGAATCTCTTGCTGAAACCTTTTTAATGGTGGACATCTGGACGGAAGTAAAATCACAGAGCGTATAGGAAGGAAATATTTCCAGTGACCCATGTAAAACCAACATGTCCAAATACAGCTTACTGAAATGAGCAATTTAAGTTGTGAGTGCATTGTTTGTAGTAAGGAAAGCCACTAGCCACAGATTACACAACCTTAGTGTTTTTTCTTTCTTTCTTTTAAACTTAAGACAGAAAAGATAGTAACAGATTTTACCAAAGGAAAATAGAGAAAAGACGTCAATAAGGCAGTTTTTTTTCTTAAAATGTTGGCACAGGGCCTACATCTCAATCAATTTCATCTCATTTTTTACTGTCTACCTAATTTTATTAACTTTCTCTCACATCCACATGACTTTCCCTCTCCTTCTGTACCTCACTCTAACTCTTAACACCGCTGAGCTGAAACAGTTTAAACATAACATCAAACACATGGCAGTGTTTAGAGAAGGCAAATGAGTTGAGAAATCAAATTTGTTTAAAGTTTCCAGTCATGATCCTCCAGTAGCCGGTTACTGAGGGAGACAGTGATGCCTATTACATTATATAACATCCACCGAAAAAAAAGAGAGAAGTGATAGATTTCTCCGTAAAGAATAAAGACAGTAAGAAAGGATAAAAGAAACAGAAAAGAAAGCAAAGAGTGTGAGAACTAAATAAAAAAATCAGGTCGGTAGGGTAAAAGATAGCTAATGTTGCCTCTGGTTTGTCTCTTTTGTTTATATATTTGTTTATTTAAACAGAATTATGCCACAGGATAATTCTTTTAAAGTCTCAAATCTGATTGGTCAGGAGGTGATGATTAATTTTCTATAACAGCAGCTCTGACAGTAGTGCAGCTTCAAATCATGGGGTTTTTATTAATGCACTCATTCTAATACGTTATCTTTTCTATAGTCATGACTCATTCACAGGGACTTGTACGGACTATGACAGAGATTAAAATACGCATATAATAATTGATATGGTGACGTTTTCTCTGTTTATTTATCATTTATGGAAGGAGTCTCCAGTGTCAGCACTTTGTAACAGTCAGAGGTAAAGCTATAACTTTTTTTTCCCGACACAGGAGGACAGAGGAGTTTACACTTTGTTGTTTTTCTGAAACAAGCTTCATTTTTAACTTCAAGAGAGACTAAAAAGGCTGGTGAGGGAACGACTGTTTATATCTGCTATAACATAACGTATGTTTATAGCTGTGATAACAGGAAATAACTCGAATATTGTGTTTAACTTGATTATCTTTCTGTAACAGCATGACCTAAAGTGTTTTTTTCTCTTATTTATCACACAGCTAGTTAATATTAAACATTTATAATGGTTTGTTCCACTTAAAAATGAGCAAACTGTCTAAACACTCAGAGGGAATACTTCCTTATAAACACAAATCATATTTTGACCGCTGTTTAATTTAACAGCAAGAAAACAAGAAAGCTGCTAGACTCCTGGCTATTGTGCTTTTTCTTTGTGCTGCAAACCCAGCCAAAATACCGTTTATAAATTTCTCTTCCAGTTTTCTGAAATCTGAGCTGAACCTTGTTAAAAATGAGGCCCGTAGAAATAAAAAGCACGAGAGACAGAGAGAGAGAGAGAGAGAGAGAGAGAGAGAGAGAGAGAGAGAAAACTCGGAGGACATCAGACAACCTGCAGCGTGTGAGTAGTGCGAGAAATTTGGATTTGAAGCTTCACCACATTAACTACTTTACTCCGAATGGAAAGAATCTTAATTTGATTTTGTCACTTGTGGCCAAAATCACAGCTCCAAGTCACCCAGTGCCAAAATAAAGCCTGTCGCTTTCAGTTAATAAATTCAAAGCACATATTGAGAACTTCCTCCAGCTTCAAGAGGATAAAAATTTTTCTATAAATGTAGTAAAGGATGAAGTTTGCTGATTTGCGTCGCAGCCTAATGACTGAAGCACTTACATTCCTGAGTGAGTCACAGAAAGTCCACTTGCCAATACCAGAATGACAGAGAACTGATATTAACATCACTGTGTATATGATGGTTTCATTGTTAGTATAAGTTTTGTTAGCATTCTGTTGTTAAATATCGTGACAGGTTTAACGATTGTTGTTCATTTCTTACTTTGTGGTTGCTTTGGCAATCCTGCGTAGAAAATCGTCATGCCAATAAAGCAAACTTCTCATCAGAGAGAGAGAGAGAGAGAGAGAGAGAGAAGGGTCCATTCAGATAGACTAGTTTAACTTGGCAGTGAAAAGGCCATGTGTAAGCAGACGGGGTAATTGGTTTCTGATGCCCCTGTCAGCTCGGTGCCAGACCACCTGCCCATGGGAGAGGGAGGGAGGGAATAAAAATCAACGTTGAGAGAATGAGGAAAAACATTTGCATTAATATTTCACTCTCTCCCACCCACCATGCCATGGGGTGCCTCTTACTGCCACCTCTGCCAACCCAAATGCCCCACGCCACCCTGGCATCTACCCTCACACCATTTCACACACTCCTCCTCTGCACCCACATCCACCACTTTCTCTGGACTGAGTGCACCATGATTGTCTGTTTATACACTCTTAGATAAAATGGTTCCTAATCATTGGAGGGTTGATAGTTCCTGCTTTCTAAAGGAGAACCTTTTGTCCATCTCTCCTAAAAGTAAACATCCCAGAAAAGGTTCTTTAGATTCCATAATCCGTTAGAAGAACCATTCCAAATTGAGAACTTTTCAGGCCGTGATTTTTTTTAATCATTTTGTGACATTCGTTCATCTTCAGTAGTCACTTTATCCAGAATCCAGAGCCTATCCTAGTAACACTGGGAGTGAGACAGGAATACACTCCGGATGGGACACCAGTCCATCACAGGACACACACACACATGAACACACATTCACACAATCATTCACACCTAGAGGCAAATCTCCAGGGATTTTTACGGAGAACAGTCTGTAGAGTTCACACAGAATGGCCTTGTTGATGAAAGTGGTCAGAGGATAATGGCCAGACTGGTTCGAGCTGACCAGAAGGTTATGATTATTAAAATAACTACTCTTCAGGGGTACAGGTGTCTCCAGTGAATGTACATATTGAATAAGGAGTGCTGTTTGGTAACAAGCCATTTCTTGCAGCAGAGTTGAGATCAGACACAACATGACTCGTGTTTAGCGGCAATGTTCTCAGCTCCAAGACTTCCTCACCTCTGTCCTTTACAGAGACAGATTTACTGCCCTGAGCACCAGTGCACATAAACAGCATCTGCACTCTTTACTGTATCTTCATGCCTGAAGAGTAAAACAAGCTGTCAGTATCAGCTGGTGCTGTCTGTTCAAACAGCGTCGCTGACCTGCAGTCGACCTAAACGCAAAACCAGAGGAGGGGGGTGTATGGGTGTGAAAGGGAAAGCCAGAGGTGTGAGGTGTGTGCTCATTCACTACCATCTCAGTTTTCCAGTTTTCTTCTCTTACATTCTACTCCTTATATAATACTCATTAAAATGCAATGCATCTGTGCAATCAGAGCTAACGAACTAAAACTAAAATGGCTAAACTAAAATATACGTCAAATTCTTCATAATAAAAAAAATCTAATACGTTATTATTTTTATAGTAACAGTCAGTCACAGAGACTTGTATTTCAGGTCCTTCACTTAAGCAAACTAAAAAAAAATGTGTGTAATTGTTGATATGGTGAAGTTTTTGGTAAGGAGATATTTATTATGGGTTTTTGGAAGGAGTCTCCAGTGTCAGTGCAGTCAGATGTTTTTGTTTTAGTTTTTTTTTTTTTCTCAGTCACATAACAACTGCGTTTTTTTTGTCTTATTTACTTCAAGGTAGAGAAAAAGAGACTGGCAAAGGAACGACTGTTTAAAGCTGCTGTAATGTAAGTGAGAACAGGAACTTGTTTTGTGGATGTTTTACAACATTAATTATAACTAAAAATGGATAAATAAGTGTCATACAAACTGACAAAGAAAACCTAGCAAGGAGCCGTTAGATTGCGTCCAAACACCAAGACTAACAACCCCCTGCTACCCTTCTGCTGTCATTCCTGGTAAAGTATTCCTTTAAGGTCATACAGTCATGTACTTTCACTGGTTTTCACCCCTCCGGCAATAAGCATGATGTGTTCAGCAAGAGGTCGTGACCCCAACAGCCGCTCCTGAGACAGGCATGAGTGCGGAAAAATCCATCCATCTGTATGTGAGCATTTTTGCCTCCAGTAATGGCTTTACCGGTCGCTCCCTCCTACACACACAGGAAGGGTCGGAGCTCTTTAGAAGTGTGTGGAGGTCAGGAGTGACATTGATCCAAAGATTTCAGGTAGAAAATGGAAAGATATTAGAAAGATACGTAGATAACAGATAGCACAAGGTTTTGGCAGACGGCTTTATCCAGAGAGACTTCATGCTAGTGCAAAGAGGTCAGGAACTAAGAATACCATCAAGCTAAAATCATGTGAGAGAGTCTTTAAACAATGTTGTGCTAATTTAAGTGCTTGGTGAAGAAGAAGGTCTTTAGTCTTCATTTGATGACAGCCAGAGGGAGTTCAGTCCACCACATTGGTGCGAGTCTTAATGCAAATCTTCCTTGGGGGTCAAATCAAGACATGCTTGAGAAGCTCCAAGGGATCGTGGTGTAGAGCAGGGTGTGTTAAGTGCCTTCAGGTACTCAGGGTGGAGGTCCATTTCTGGATTTAAATCTGAAACAGGCAGCTACAGGAAACCATTGGATGTAGCTTAGCAATGAGGTGATTTGGGAAACTCTGGGAGGTTAAAAGCAAGTCGTCCAGCTGCATTCTGGATCAGTTGTAGGGGTTGGACGTTGCGCATGGGAAGACCTGCTTGGAATGAAGTGCAGTAGCCCAATCTTGAGTTGACAAGGGACTGAACAAGCAACTGAGATGGACAGAAATGGCTGGATCCTCCTGATGGTGGTGTTGGAGAGGACAAGTTTGACCAGTGGAAACAATACACTTGCTCTTTTATTGGCAATGAATACTTGCAGAACAACAACAGGCATGGTGGTTAGCCACAGAACTGCCAAATACAGGAAAAACCAGCAGATGTAACAAATTACAACCTTGACAAAAACACAAAACAAACACAAGACAATGTGCCAATGCTACACACTCTGCAAAGATAAACTAACAACACACTCTTATGCTAACATTCACTCACTTTTAGTAAGCACTTTATCCTGTTCAGGGTCATGGTGGAGCCGAAGCTTATGTCGGGAAACACTGGACGTGAGGTGATGCCAGTCCATCGCAGCTTATGCTAACAAAGAACACTTAATCTAATGAATCAAATATATTAAATGTTAAAATAAGAAGAATACCACCACTCTGGAGGATTAGGGTATGCAAAATTAGCGCCCGCTCCACTGCGCAGCGATGCTACACTACATAACCGAATAATGTTAGTGATATGAGGAGAGAATGATAGTTGGTTGTCTAGAACGACACCAAGGTTACCTGCAGTGTTAGAAAAAATGTTTGAAATAAATCTTATCATTTAAATACATACAAGTTCCCATCTCTTCCTGACTCTCCATACAGATGCTTCTCAACAGTGGAGTTCCTCAAAGGAACGATGTAGTTCTTTTCAAGGAGAATTGCTAACAGGTTGCTAAGCTTCCTTGGATGTTCACGAGGTACCTGTGGAAAACTGCTGTAGAAATGTCCTAGCTAGTGACCAAGGAGTTGTTTGATGACAGGAAAAGGCTACAGGTGGTCATTTGCAATGTCGAAAAAAAAGGTCTCTTCCTATAAACGTTGTCATTTTTCGGCCATGTTTATGAGCTAACTAGCTACTTGTGAGCCTACCAGCTAGCTGTCTTAGCTAACCCCAGCCTTCTTTTTACTCAATTAGACCTTTTATGTAGAAATTTTAGACAGACAAGTGTCACCGTCAGCCATGTTGAATTGGGAGGAGCAACATATAAAGGAGTAATAAAAATCAGGATAATAGTATATATAACAGTGGAGTGCTTTGGAGGTAATTTAGATCTTAAGTTTCTAAAAACAGCTTTAAATTAATTTTGTGGACACCATAATGAAAGGGCTAAAATTAAAGACCTAAAAACGAAGTTAGGAGTCACATCTTCTAGCATGGCTGTGTCTGTGCAATGTACAGTAACAAGTCTTTACATTCTTTTTCATAGGCATATCACCAGCCTTGATAGTTGGATAGAATCAAAAACTTATATATTTGCATTCTTCAGTGTTGGAACTGAATTTGTGCGATGCAAAACCACGTCAAGTGAGTAGACAAGAAATAAAGAACAGATAAGAATGTGTCTGGGAAGCACCCTGTGGGTGGGGAACTGGCGCTTTTTCAAATAAATATATATATATATATATAAAGTCGCATTTTCTTTCTTTTGGAAATTGGCTAAAAAAATCATGGATGAAAATGTATCTAGTGTGAAACCGTGTCTCTTCTGCCAGCAGTGGCTGAGAAGAAAGAGCCATCCATCAGTGGAAACAATACAGCACCAAACCAATACTCTTATCCAAATAAGCCATCGGAGAGAGCGAGAGGTGTGTGAGAGGTGTCTTCATGTGAAAAACAGAATGAGAGCGAGGGAACAAGGGGGTAAAAAGGGAGTCATTGGAAGCACATTAGCCGTGGAGGATAAAGTGGGAGAAACTGGCTTTTTGGAGCGGGTCTTTAACACGTTTCTCTCTGTAGGATTCACCAGCTTGTAACGGAGAGCCATTTCACTTAACGTGCCGTTAAAACCCCACTTTTCCTCTCCATGTCTCTCCAACCGTGATCCACCGGGACACAAAAGAATCAAACATGAATAGTGTGGTTTCGGTTTAAGAAGACATTTCAGGAATGCCTGCGGATTCGTTTTTTATGCCTTGGTTGAAGAAGAAGGACCGGATTGTCAGTTCTAAGTTATTTAAGCTGCGGTTCTAGCGTTCGAATCTACGAGCCAAAGATATGTCAACGGTTGTTGCCTAATTTTTTAGGTTTTGAAACAGCTGTCGATGTGCATCACATCCTTTTTTGTTACTCTGTCTGGTTGTTTCATTGTCACTGTTGTCTGCTTTACTGGTTGAAATAAAACAAGCTTCCTTTAATCTCTTTTGCCCTCCAGATGTCAGGGGTGGTGCAAAAGTTTTCGACCTGGTTGGTCGTTTGCTATGTCAAACCTATGAAAGTGGCCATATTTGCAAGACTGCTAGCTAGCTGTCTTAGCTAACCACAACCTCCTCCTTACCAACGTTACCACTGTAGTAAGCATAACAACATTCCTTGGCTAATTTTTTGTCTGAATAAGATGATAACACAACATTAACACTTTATTGCATAAATTATTATAAAACATATACAAATTCGTAGATGGTTTTATTATGCAAAAATGAGATCGTGAGTTTGAATCCTGATGATACCACAGATGTCCAAAGCTGGGAGAGTAAGATTTGGGCTCTCTGGGTGGGAAGATGGCCTTCTGACCTTCTTCTACCCTGTGATTCAGAGTGATGACAGCTGTTGGCATCTGTTAGCGCATGAATACAGAATAAAGTAAATAGTACTCATGAGCAGATGTGCTCACTAGGTACTAGGTAGTGGATCACCGTTCAGCTAACATCTGGAAAGATGTAAGTGGCGCCACTATCAGAGGTTCCTACTTAGTCTAGTAGTCTAGTCTGGTAGTTAGTAAGTCAGACTTCTAGAATCCGCTATAAAAAAAAAATCTCATCAATACACGTAGCCAAGAACCTCGTTCTTTCTCAGAAGTAGATCATTTGACTGACATGACACATGACCAACCAAAAACCTGTTCCAGTTGAAGCCAGAAGCAGCTTCAGGTGGGTCTCCAATTCTCTAAACTCCACTTTCCGTCCTCTCAGAGTAACACAATAACAAACTTCCCTTTAATTAGTTCTCAGAGCTTTAATTAAGCTGATTGTAATTGTACAGTAGATCCAGTTATAAGGTGAACCCTGCTTCAGTGGCGCCGTCTGTTCCTCAGTGCTACCTGGATAGTCTAAACATACCCTAGGTTCTCTCTTTGTAGGCCACCATGAGCGTGAGCCTTAGGAAAGATAAATTCGAACAAGAAAAATGAGAACTAGTAGGGCTTTTGAAAAAAAAAAATGGCCATGTCATTGGAAAACCAGCACACTCACACTTTATTGTATTTCCATTTGTTTATTATAATTGGATTTTTCAAGGGTGGTTACTCTCTGTGTGGAGTTTCAGATGTTCTCCCCGTGTACATGTGGCTTCCCTCCGGTTTCCTCCCACCTCCCAAAACTGTGCTGTAGCTGGACTGGAGACTCTGAAGTGGCCCAAGGTGTTAATGAGTGTGTGTGTTGCCATGCAATGAACTGGCATGGTGAACTGGCAAGGTGACCTTTCCCGCCTAACACCCAGTGGTCCTGGGATAGGCTCCGGATTCAAGAGGAATTTATATATATATATTATACACACTGTATAGTTTCTGAGGGCATCTGGGTGGTGCAACACAGATCATGAGGTTGAAGAGCTGAAGGTGGCACATAGCGTTTTCGTCTGAGTGTTCAGCTGTGCTGTGATGCAGCAGTTCAAAAAGATGCAGTGACTTCACAGAAAAGTAAAAAAATGAGAGAGAAAGGCAATAAAAACCTCTTTTGACATGTAGATGTGCACTTTTTGGTAAATTTCAAAAACCATAAATACAGTATGAGGGTGAGTCAAATGAAAGCCATAATTAAAGCCACATCGTTGGCTTTGAGTTCTACTTGTTTATTATTTTTTCCATTGTTTTTTTTTTGCAAATAGGTGTCACAACAGTGTATCAGGTTTAAGGCAGCAGTAGAAGGGGCTATTGAGAACAATAGCCCAGTGGTACATTTTACCTACTGGAACTACAAATTGAATGTACTTGTTCTTTCATTTATGTCACGTTTTTAAGGTTTTCATATGACCCCCCCCCCCCTTCGTATAACACTCAAAGAGCAACTTGAATTTTAACATGAACTCTGACTCAGGCAACTGTCGCTTTTTGCAACGTCCTTCCAATTTGTGAATTTGGTGTGGAGAATTATAGGCTACTGAAGATCGTAACTGATGCATGTTGAATTTCTTGGCTGTACTGAAAGGTTCCTTCAAAATGAAACAGGCTTCATTGGCATACGGCTGTCTAGACTTCAGGACGCAGCGTACATGTTGCTCTGTTTAATAGAACAGCTGTTTTGTATTCACTAGATAGTGAATTATAAGAGAAATAAAGACTAGAAGAAAGATAAAGACCCACAGTTATGAACACATGCTGTTTTAGTGCTACGTTTATGACTTAATAGACTTGTCACTGTAGGATTTCAGTGTGATGAGGGAAATATAGTCACTCGGAAAGGTTCAGCGACAACAATGCCAAGTTTACTCGAGACTGACAGCCCTGTGTGTGTCTGTGTGTGATTTTAGCAATATCATGCTGCCCTATCTAATATCAATACGCATTTTTCATCCTGGCAAGCAGCCCATACATTTTCCCTCGACCCAGACCGATGTTTGGACTAGAAACCTCTGTGTTTGTGTGGTTTCGGCCTCGCGTACACCATCCTTATAACATCGAATCGATTGGTTCTGATTATTTGGTGGGCACAATCCAAATCACACACTCCAGAAAAACCGCTAAGTCCAGTTATCTCTCTGACTCAGTGCAAGATACAAAGCAGATGGAATGAAGTGAGAGAAAGAGGGGAGAGAGAGAGAAAGAAAAGAAAAAGAATGAGGATACGAGGAATAAAGGGGATGGAAGGGAAGGAGAAAAGCAGACGAGCAATGATGAAGAAATGCACAGATAAAACGAGAGGTCAGAGCAGGGCTCAGGGTCCAGACACACTCGCTCTCAGATGAAAGGATGCCACCTCAATCCCCTCAATCATAACCATGTGTCCATACCAGTAGCCCACTAATTTGTGTGTGCGTGTCTCTTTGTGTGTGTGTGTGTGTGTGTGTGTGTGTGTGTGTGTGTGTGTGTGTGTGTGTGTGTGTGTGTGTGTGTATCTAACACCAACCAGCCTGACCTCTAGCCTCTGTGACCTTCCTTCCTGCAGGGTTCTTAATGAATCCCACCAAAGATTATTTGAACGTTATTTGAACGTTTTGTAAGTGTTCAACAAAACTACTTTCACTAAACAGTGCACGTTTTTTAAACATTGCCATAAGTGTTTGTTTTGGTCACAGAGAAACTTCCAATTTTGAAAACCTTTTCAGAACAATGTCAATTGACGTCAAGACATTCAAGAAAAAAAAAAAAATGTTAATTAACCAGTTCTGGCTACAAAAATGATTTGCATTGTTTCAAATGTATTCGAAAGGATTAACCCCTGTTTGTGTGAAACTAATTAATGATAAATCAGTGCTGGTGCAACAAGTTACCATCACAAGTCAATTCAACCTGCAAATCAATGAAATAATCATAAGTTAAACAAGCACAATTTAAAAAAATTATGTGGTCAAATCCAAAATTATTGGTGCCCTTTAAGAAAATAGGGGGAAAAACCCAAAACAAAACAAATGAATAACAGAAATTATCCAGAGATCGCAAGTTCAAATCCAGATGAGTCTAAGAGAGCAAAACTGGCCTTGGTCTCTGGGTGGGAGGGGCTTACTCCTTTTCCCCTGTCAATCACAGCAACACTAGCCAATTGGGGCCCTCTATGAGCTCACGTATTTGGAAGAGTGTACTCTCAGTCTCCAGAATGTCTTTAGTTACTTTTGACCAAATATGAGGTCATACACATATAAAATCACTTTTATATTAAAAAAGAGAGAGACAGATGGCTGAGTCTGCATGAGTCAGATAATGGAGATGAAAATGCATATACAGGTAAAAAAAACAAAACAATAAAGCACAATCAGGAACATAGTAAAGAAATCTAATAGTCTGGAGCTATTCAAATTTGGCCAGGAAAGAGATGCATGAGTACTTTCCAAGTGTGAGGATTAAGGGCTGTGGAAAAAGTCCTGGGATTTGAACTTACAACCTTCTGGTCACTAGCACGGAAGTTTAACCGCTGAGCGACCGCTGAACTGAACCGTTGCTACTGTGCTGTCACATGTCATTTAACGTCGTCCACTTTGATATTGTGAAGCTGTAAGCGGATACTGCGATGTTTTTAAAACAGTCATATTGGGTTGGACAGTTAAGATAGCAACTTTTGTACTGTTCTACCTCTTTGTTTGAAGGAAAAAGGATGGATTTCGCCAATGTTTTGCGTTCAGGAGATAAGTAATGAAACTGTTCTGCTGGGTCTAATGTTTCCTATGAATATTGATAGCGTTCCCATCCCACAAGTTCTTGACAAGTCCAAGCCACAATGACGTCTGGACCGTGTACAGTTGTGGAACAAGCCGCATGAAGTAAATCCTGCTTTGTCGTATCTCTGTGAATCGATTATGTAGGGAAAAATACATGACTGATGTGTGTGGTTAAAAAAACAACTCTAACCTTTAGAGGTGTATCGACGTCTAGATGTCTAGATGACTGCAAGCAAGCAAAAATGTGTGTTTTCTCTCAGGTAGGTGGAAACGGGAGATCAGTGTTTTATTAAAGATGAAACCAAAGCATTCTTGAATTTTCGATTCAGAAGGTGTTGATGAATTTTCTCTAACAGCAGCTCTGACAGTAGTGCAGCTGCCAATCACAGGTTTGTATTAATGCGCTTGTTCTAATGTTATTGTTTCTATAGTAACAGCTCATTCACAGGGACTTGTACGGCATGTGTAATTGTTGATACGGTAAGGAGAAGTTTATTTAAGATTTATGGAAGGAGTCTCCAGTGTCAGCGCTTTGTAACAATCAGAGGTAAAGCTGTAACTTTTGGACAGAGGAGTCCACACTTTTCTCAGTAACACAACAAGCTGTTTTTTAAAGACAGGCTGGTGAGGGAACGACTGTTTGTAGCTGCTGTAGTGTAAGTGAGAACAGGAACTAACTTGTGACACGGACATCCAATGCTACTATTAAATCAAAATTGAATCATTGATAAATTGCCATGATATAAGAGGAATAAAACTGTTCAGGGTGGTAGCACATCACACCATCCCATTATTGATTATTTTTCTAAAACAGCACAATCCATCATGTTATATTCGGAAAATATTAGCAATATTACAAAACCTTGTTTTGTGCCAACGCCATGTTTATAAATGAGGCTGTAGTGTCTCCTGTCAATAGAACAAAAAAAATTCTGCAAACTATAACTGGTTTAAAATTAAAAAGTTTCAGAAGCCGTCTCTCCAATCCAGCTGTCAGTTTTTCGTCTCTTTCAGTGTTTCAAGGTTGTGTTGCTCAGCAGGAGTGTGTGTGTGTTGGAGTGATGGACAAGAGACAGGGTCAAACCCAAACCTCCCTGCGGGAGCAGCAACGGGGGGCAGGCCAGCTTTGTGGTAAAACTCTGAATCAAGGCCAAACCGGACCACCGCTGGCAGAGTGTGTGTGTATATGTGTGTGTGTTTGTGTGTGTGTGTAGTGATGCTGTGAGACATGGCCACCCACAGGCTTCCTTCAATGTGGTCCACAAGTGGTTGTGTTATGAGACAGCAAGTGCGTGTCTGTGCTTTTTTCAGTGTGCTTGACACCACACTGTCTCTTTCCTATGCAGGACATCCATCTCTCTTCTCTCTCTCTCTCACACACACACACACACACGCATAAGTATAGCTTTGTGAGTCAACACATGGCCATGATGCCACAAGGGATTTCAGTGGCAGTGCTTTTGGTTTTACGCCGTCACTCTGGTTTATAGACTTAGATTCACTTCTTACTTCTGCAACACACACATGCACACACACAAAGACACACACACACATACCAGATCCCGCACTGGATTTTCCCTAGAGCTTATGAAAGTTTCCTATGATGCAAAGTGGTCAGTGATGCCATATTGTTGGTGAAACATGGATGTTGGAGTGATTGCAGCACAAAAAAAAGCAGATAAAAATACAAGTTAAAAAAAAGCAGATAAGGATTTTTAGACACAAACACAATATTGTTATTATATCAGTGTTTTATTTGAAGTAGAAGCTTCTTAGGTAGGCATTTTTGGACACTTTTTTTTTTTGCTCTTGTACAGTACTATATTCTGTCCTATGTTATAAATCGCAGTGCTGGTTCAGTGACTAATACTTGGAGCTACTCAAAAAAAAAGGTACAGTTTAGTACTCTTTTTTTTTTTCTCTCTAAAAGTGCAGCTACCTCCAAGCTGGAATATGACAAGGTAAATATGAAAATTCATACATTCCTACTATACATGGGTATATAAACTATATGGCCAAAGGTTTGTGGACACCTGACCATCACACCCATATGTGCTTGTTGAACATCCCATTCCAGATTTATTCCCCCTTTGCTGTTATAATAAGCTCCACTCTTCTGGGAAGGCTTTCCAGTAGATTTTGGAGCGTGGCTGTGGGGATTCAGCTACAAGAGCATTAGTGAGGTCAGGCGCTGATGTTGGGATGTCGAGGAGGTCTGGGGTTCAGTCGGTGTTCCAGTTCATCCCAAAGGTGTTCAGTGGGGTTGAGGTCAGGGCTCTGTGCAGGACACTCAAGTTCTTCCACTCCAACCTTAACACACCATGTCTTCATGGAGCTCGCTTTGTGCACAGGGGCATTGTCATGCTGGAACAGGTTCGGGCCTCTTAGTTCCAGTGAAGGGAAAATGTAATACTGCAGCATACAAAGACATTCTATACAATTTTGTGCTTCAAATGTTGTGGCAACAGTTTGGATAAGATCCATATATGGGTGTGATGGTCAAGGAAACTTTTGGCTATGTAGTGTATATGACAATAAAGTCTATTTTTCTAAGGAGGTGAAGTAGGCTGTATGTCACAGAATGGTGGAGCTAGATGCAAGTTCAGGCTTTTAATTAAACAAAGGACAAAATCAAGAGTCATATGCTGAGTAAGCACTGGATACACAACAGACACTTACACTGCATTCAACTAGAGGTCAGAACTTGTAATTCCCAACCTCCAAAAATCCAAAGAAAACACCAAACACACCCTCAACTTGAAATTCCTACTCGTCAACTTGGGGTAGTCTTCTCAACTACGAGTTCCTACCCCATTTACTGAGTGATGTCAAGTCAACATGGCACACATACACACAGCATGAAAAGTAAACAAAACAGCTTTTCTTTACTCTTAAAAGAGTTATACTGTATATTGTATGTACTAGTATTTGCTTTAGAGCTGTTTTGATTAGGTAAATATACAACACTCAATACAGTTAGCTGGGAAGCTTGTTGCTAACAAAAGACTAACATGGAGGTATCCATGTTTTTTTCACTTTGTATGATAAATACACCAAAGTTGAAAATTATGTCATTCCACTTACAAGGGACGTCAAATGCAGCATTAGCCACTAAACTAACACAACTAGGAACATAAATAGGGACACTAATTAAGGGAAAACACAAAACAGATGAGTGCAATCAAGAAGACTTGTGGCAGAGTCACATGATCTGTAGCAGTCCGATGGGGCTGATGGGTAATGAAGTCCAGGGCAGACAAAAGCCAGTGCTGATGTGACAATGTCTTTAATCAATAAAGAGTGGTATAAGAGGAATAAACCATGTTGGAACATGTTGTTATTGGAAAACAATCAAAGTTTCTGACCAGTTTTATATCAGTGGACTGTTTCTAAACCCAGTGATGACACTGAGGTGGTGTTTTAAACTCCAGTAACACTGCAGGACCTGATCCAGTCGTACAAGTACAACACCAGAAAGCAGAATTTTAGGTCCAGAAAGCATTCCTGAGAAAGATCATGAAATAATTATCAATTTATAGCATTTTTTAAACCCTTTTCTACCCTGTTTTTTGGTCAAAATTGTAAAAAATATACTGAATACAGAATAACAGACTTGAAAAACTTTAATGTTAATATAGACAACAGCAAATCCTGTGCAGTTTAAGTCAGTTGATATGGAAAACCAAGCGCTGCTACCAAGAAGGAAAACAAAACAAACTCACAAACACACAAATATAAGGGAACTGATTAGAACTATAAAAATAAAATGCTGAAGGAAATAAAAGCTGAAAGAACAAAACTCCTTCCAAAAAAGATTTCTGGAACGATAGTGGAGACGTTAACGAGCTTAGAGGCGTGAGCCAAACTGATTCACACGCTCACAATGCTGCAAGAACGTGTAACCACACCCATCACACACACACATACACAAAACACACACACACACACAACACACACGTGCATTAATTGCCTCACAGCTTATGAACTTCCAATGAACCCTGATTTTATCCATAAAGAAGGTGTATGAATCTGATAATAAGGAACCAGGAGAAGCTCATTTACAGAAAATGTTTAAAAAAAATTAAACTTTAAGCCTTTAAGGATTCCAGCGACAGTTAAGGGTTCTTCCTAAAAAACACTCAGATCCCGCTGTGTTAGGGAAACAGTGCTGTAGAGGATAGAGAGATAGAGAGAGAGAGAGGTTAAAGATAGAGATACAGAGAAAGAGACACTAGAGAGAGACAGTATGGAACAACAGTAGAGAGAGAGAGAGAGAGAGAGAGAGAGAGAGAGAGAGAGAGATGGACACTAGAGAGAGAGTAGAGAGAGACACAGAGAGACACTTGAGAGAGACACTGTAGAAAAACATTAGAACAAGACAGACACTAGAGAGAAACACTAGAAAGAGAAATATGAGAGACACTAGAGAGACACTAAGGAGAGATAGTAGAGAAAGTCACACTAGAGGAAAAAAGACACTAGAGAAAGACAATAGAGAGAGAGAGAGAGAGAGAGAGAGAGAGACTAGAGAGAGGCACAGAGAAACAGAGACACTAGAGAGAAAGACACTAGGGAGAGACACTAGAGAGTGAGGCATAGATAGAGACAGTAGAGAAAGAGACATTAGCAAGAGAGAGAGACACAGAAAAAGACCAGAGAGAGAGAAAGAGAGAGAGAGTGAGAGACAAAGAAAGACACACATAGGGAGAGACACTAGAGAGAGAAGGAGAGAGACACTAGACAGAGACAATGGAGAGAGACACACTACGGAGAGAGATACTAGAGAGAACATCAGAGAGAAAAACAGACACAGAGAGAGATACACAGAGTGTGAGAGAGACAGACTGAGAGAGAGAGAGAGACAGAGAGAGAGAGACAGAGAGAGAGAGAAAGAGAGTGAAAGATAGCAAGCCAGTTCTCTCTCTCTCTCTCTCTATCCATTCATCTCTTCCTGCTTGGCTCTAAAGTTTTTTTCTGTTTTTGTCTCTCCATCCATCCTGTCGTCCGTCTGCATGCTTCGTCTCTCACTCAGTTTTATTCCCTCCAGTGTTTCCCTTCTCTTACCCCACCACTCACTTTATCTTCCTTCTTGTTCTCACTTGTTTTCACATCCCTTTGTGTGTGTGTGTGTGTGTATGTGTGTGTATGTGTGTGTATGGACACATGGTAGGATCCTGAAAATTGAGAGCGTCTCCCTGCTGATGAACATCTCTGGCCGTCATCCTTGGCCTTCATCTGTTTCTGATTTTCACTCTCCACTGTCTCAGTCCTCCGTGAGAGTGTCTCCTTCATTCCCTGCGTGTGGAGGATGGACAGACGGAGGAGAGTGGCTTTGTGGTGGCTCGACATATCCTGATCACAAAGACGTGAAATCTGACGTGACATCATTACCAGATGTTCACACTACATCTAGATCACACACAGAGTGTACATTTTTAATACTTTTTTTTTTTTTACTTTTTTTTGAGTGTAGAAAAGATGACTTTTGGGTTAATATGTAAAACTTAAAATTAAATATATACCTGAAATTAAAACTTTTTTAAAAACCTCATTAGCTCGTCTCCCAGATTAAATCCAACTGTACTAAAAAAGTCTCCATTTTAAAAATTCTTCTTTGTAAAAAAAATTTCTTTAACTTAACTCATTTAATTAAACTTTCAATAAAATGCAGCGACTTCTCCCCACTTTTCAGTTTTTTTTTTACTATATCACTGTAGAGTCATGAGTGAGATAAAGAAAGAATAAAACACTTTGTCTCATGCTGTTATAGGAAAATAATAAACGACAGGGTGGTGTGATGAAGCGGAGTTACTGCTAATAATCTGCAGTTAATTACTTTTCTGTAACAACACGTCCTGAAGTGTTTTATTCCTCTTCCACACAACAATTTGCCAACGGTTACAGTGTTTTGTAATTACCTTTAGACATTAGAGAGACACTAGAGAAAGAGAGACCCTAGATAGAGAGAGACACTAGAGAGAGACTTGAGAGAGCGAGAGACACTAGAAAGAGACACTAGAGAGAGACCCTAGAGAGAGACACACACACTGAGAGAGAGAGTATCTCTTTCTTGCTAGGTGTTTCTGTCTGTCTTTCTGTTCTCTCTCTTGCTCTCTCTCTCTCTCTCTCACACACACACACACACACACACACACACAATCTGTGATTGCCTTGAAAGCAGTGTGTGCTCCTGATCTGCTTTGTGTGTGTGTGTGTGTGTGTGTGTGTGTGAAATTGGACATTTATGCTGCTGACTTACCATGAATTAGCATGAAATAGTGGGTTTGACTTACATTGCTCCAGATAACTGGACCATGATGAGTGCACGGGTACATACACACTCACACACACACACACAGCAGGAAGAGAAGAGGAGTACAGAAAGAACAAGGAGGAGAGTAGAGTAAAAGCAGAGTAAACACTGTGATGAGATGGTGAGAGAGAGACAGAAAGAGAGAGAGACAGAAAGAGAGAGAGAGAGACACCAGGAACTACTGTAAGTTTTCCTTTTGTTATAGGAAATTAATCAACAGTTTCTAACCAATCAGATTCAAGTGTTTGTTAGAAAGTGTCAAATGTTTTACATTCTCATTCTACCTCCTGAATATGTCCAACCTTGCTTGGTCTCTCTCTCTCTCTCTCTCTCTCACACACACACACACACACACACACACTTACTTTAATAACAGCGTTGGCAGCCTTCTTGAGCCATGTTTGCTCTAAGCTGTTGGCATTCAGGAGATCGAGTCTTGTTTGACCTCCATCCTCTGTCCTCAACAACGCTCCTTTCCTCTTTTTTCTTCTGTTTGCACTCTGCATTCATCCCTTGTTCCCTTTCTTTCCCCCATTTTTATCCTCACTCTTTCGCTTTTTCACCATGGCAGGCGAATTTTCTCTTTCTTTTTTGTCTTTCTGGCTTTTATATGCCAAAGAATGACTGAGATCCCGGACGGGTGACATGCTGCAAAGTCTGGTAACAAACAGTAGGATCTGGTTGTTGACAAGTGAATAGAGAAAGTAAGAAAAGAGAGAGAGAGAGAGAGAGAGAGAGAGAGAGAGAGAGAAAGAGAGGGAGAGGGTGATGTGCAGAGGAAGAGATCAGAGAAGAATGACATTTGTCTATCTTCTGAAGATTTCCTGAAAAAGCAGAAAATACATGTGAGTATTGAAGAAAAATGAGAGAGGGATAGAGAGAAAAAAGAAAGAGTTTTCTCAGTTGTGCGTTAAAATATATTGTATTTCACACTAGAGCTCAGTTTAACAAATTACAAAATCGTCCTGCTTGAAGGGATACTCTAGCACTTCTCAAATTAACTCTATCCACCACGTCTGTAACGTGTACAGTTATCACAGATGAGAATTTTGACGCTTCCCTGCACAGAGAAAAAAAATTTTTACTCAAAATTCATGTAAAGGCTAAGGTCCGTTGTTAAAGTCTGTCAGTATGTTTTCTGTGTTTTCTATCTGTCTCCACCCCTCATCCTGTCATTGGTTTGTTTCCCTAAGGTGTTCACCTGTTCTGTGTTGTGTACATTTTCAGTTTCTCCAGTTACAACCTACTCTGCCTGTTTTATGGTGAAGTTAAATTTTTTTTTTAATGGCAATTCCAAGCCTTGTTTTTTTGTTTTCCAGGATCATTTTTAATAAACAAACAAGTAGAACTCGATGCCAACGGTGCGTGGATGGGGATTCGTCCTCCCCTAACAAGGCTAGTCCTTCTTGTTGCTAATTTGTATTCCCCTTAAAATATAATTCAAACAGAAAGGAAGCTATTGAAGAAAGACTATTCCAGACCTTGCTGTGACCTTGACCCTGTTTGGATCATTTCCAAAATCTAATCAGTTTACTGGTTGCTGGTTACAACGATAACGCCATATAAATCCTACAAACATTCAACCACTCGTTCTTCAGATATCGCGTGAACGAGCAACTGGGATGGACGCATGGACAACCTGAAAACATAGTAAAAAATAGATCTAGGCAAGCACTGAGCAGATACAGACACAGATACAGATAGTGGCACTGCATTACTGCATTAAACAATATTTAAAAGATAAGAACTAATGAAGTATCTCAATATTTTATTCTACAGTGACTGTAGAATTTCAAAGCTTGTACTTTGTTCTCTGTAAACAATCACTGAGATAAGACTAGATGAGATGAAAATTCCCATTGAATTCTTTGTTAGAATTTGACTACTCCTTTACAGTCTTGCTAATAAATCTGTCACAAACTGGAATTGAAATAAATTGACTGAGACGGAAGAGGGATATCGAGAGACATGTGACGTCTAGCAAAAGTGAAACACACCCAGCCAAGGCGCAGCAGTGAGGATGTCTCAGGGTGAAATAGAGACCACAGAAAGGTTTACAGTTGTGTGTTTTGGGCAGTGAACTCGCCAAGGACGTGCTCAACGCTTCGGCGTGCCAAACCCCTATCAGACGCAAACATCGCTCACCTTCAGCGAGTCAAACCCACACGCCAGCAGCCTGTAAAAATATCTGGCAGTGGAGAGCAGTTGGAAAAGCATTTGACGGCATTTTTACAGTTTCAGCCTCAGCTTTACGGCATCACAGAAGTGAGTAAAAAAAAGAGCGAGGGAAAGTATGTGAGCGCAGAAAAGTCTGAAATGTTCCCAGAGGAGGCAGGTTAGCCCGTGTTTCATCTCATGTCCCATTCCCTCTGTGCTGGAGGATTATGGGAAATTGAAGGAGACAGCGGTGATCATATGGAAGTGTTTGGAGCTTGACTGAGCTCAATAACACACCCTAAACAGGACATCAGTGAGTGTGTACTGACAGCCTGAACGCACACACACACACACACACACACACACACACAAAGAGAGAGAGAAAGAGAGAGAGAAATAAAATGAGAGTTATAATGACAGAGAGAAAGAGAATGGGCCACATCAGTATTTTTTTTGTGAGACCCCAAAAAACCATAATCTAAGGCTATTCTTTTTTTATTCAAATTATTTAACATATTCTCTTTATTAACACCAATAACACTTTTAAAAAATTCCAGGAAAAAGAAGAGCTAACAGAAACTATTAGTGCTATTATCATTTTTATTATACTGATGAAAGTTTTTTAATGAATGCATTCCTTTGTTTAATCACCTTTTATTGCCTACCAGCTACTATGGTGAGAAACAGGATTAACCAACTGGGCTCGTGCATTTTTTCCATTTCTGTTTGAAAGCTACTAGCCAGATAACTAGACTAATAGCACAGAGATGTGGAGGTGAGAGCTGGTGAAGTCGCCTGCTGGAGTTTTACTGCAGTAAGGAAAAGATAAGTAGATCAGGATTTATAAGATGTAAGGTGTAATGTGTGTAAAGTGTGATAATATAGATTAGTAGTCACTGGGAAAGAGAAAGAGAATGATAGAGAGAGGTATAGTAAGAGTTAAAGAGAAAGCTATAGTTATAGAGTGGGAGGAACTATGAGCCTCACACAGCTGTGTGTTAGTTACCTTTAACCATGGACTGATTTCTGGCAACCAAAAACGTAAATAAGAACACAAGTATGTCTCGTAGCTATGACATGAGCCATTCATGTGCATTCGTAAACAAACTTTTGGGCCAGAGCCACAGTTTGGGCCATGAAACTTTAATGAAACTCTAGCCATACAGGAGTGAGAAGTTGAGAGGGTTAACAGCTGTGAAGTTTACAGGAGTGAGATGTTGAGAGGGTTAACAGCTGTTAAGTGAACAGGAGTGAGATGTTGAGAGGGTTAATGGCTGTGAAGTGAACAGGAGTGAGATGTTGAGAGGGTTAATGACTGTGAAGTGTACAGGAGTGAGATGTTGAGAGGGTTAATGACTGTGAAGTGAACAGGAGTGAGACGTTGAGGGGGTTAACGGCTGTGAAGTGAACAGGAGTGAGATGTTGCGAGGGTTAACGGCTGTGAAGTGAACAGGAGTGAGATGTTGAGAGGGTTAACGGCTATGAAGTGAACAGGAGTGAGATGCTGCGATGATTAATGGTTGTGAAGTGAACAGGAGTGAGATGTTGAGAGGGTTAACGGTTGTGAAGTGAACAGGAGTGAGACGTTGAGGGGGTTAACGGTTGTGAAGTGAAGTGGAGTGAGATGTTGCGAGGGTTAACATCTATGAAGTGAAGTGGAGTGAGATGTTGCGAGGGTTAACAGCTGTGCGTGTGGAATGAAAGCGTGGCGTGATGCCACCTGGGTTAAGCCGTCCACATCTGCACCGACACACTAACACAGCATAACAACACAGTTGGAGAAGAAAGAAGTCAATAAAACAACACACGCGATATTGATGGTGATGCAGCCAGCAGGGGCAGGAGGGGAATGATGTTGGGAAAGGGGGGAGTTAGCGGGACGTGAACAGGGCAAGAAGAGAGAAGGAGGACGAGGAAGGAGAACTTCATCTGATGGTTCTCATTTTGGGATTGTGGGTCTGGCAGAGTTGGGCATGGACATGGAGTCCCTCAAATGTGTGCCATAAAATAAATAATCCCCTCCAACCACCCACCTCTAACTGCATCCACACACACACACACACACACACAGACACCCGACAAGAAAACAACAACACACTTCCACAACCAAGCTTTCTTTCTCCTGAAAAATCCAAAACATGAAGGTTAGTGCACTAGTACAGAGTTTACTAGTGCACAGACTTCAGCTACTGAGGGTTCTGTGGTTTAGAACATGCACGCACACAAACAAACGTAAAACACACAGACACACACATTTCCCTATTAGAATAGAATAGAATAGAATTGAAATTGTATAGTATAGAATAGAAAAAATGTGTGTAGAATAAAGTAGATTAGATCTAAATAGCACAGAATAGAACAGAATACAGTAGAATAGAGTGGAGTAAATTACAGTTTTATAGAATAGAATAAAAGTTGTATATAATATAATAGATCAGAGTTGCATTGTGTGTAATAGAATAGAATAAAACATGTATAGAATAAAGTAGATTAGATCTGAATCGAACACAACAGATTACAGTACAAGAGAGTATGGCTAATTAGAGTTGTATAGAATAGAAAATACACACACACACACACACACACACGTCATTCTCTCAGGTAGAAGATTCACAGCTGATCCACTCACATGCCGTGTGGTGGTGGAGCGGGTGGGGCATTGGACAGACAGCTGCAGTGTGACCACCACCGCCTCTGTGTGTGTGTGTGTGTGTGTGTGTGTGTCTGTTATTTTGAGTGTGCTAGTGCTAATGCTCCGCCGCCTATAAATTCTCTCTGAAGAGGGTTTACTCTTTATTTTAATGAGGCCCATAAATTCAGGATGAGAGAGAGAGAAAGTGAGAGAGAGAGAGAGAGAGAGAGAGAGAGACAGAGAGAGACACTCTTTAAGAGAACAATTAAAGAATACTTGTTCAGAGAAAAACAAGTAGAACTCAATACCTCCACCTCCAGCAAGTCGAGTCCTTCTTGTTACCACTGTATGTGTCTGAACTACCCTTCAAATATACTCCAAACAGGAAGGAAGCTTTTAAATAAAAACTATTTCAGACATTTGACCTTGCTGTGACCTTGACCCTGATTGGATTAAATCCAAAATCTGATCAGTTTGTCTGCTGGTTATGATGATAATTCCACATTCAACCACTCGTTCTTCAGATATTGCGCTAACGAGAATCTCAGACGGACAACTTGAAACATAATGCCTCCACCACTTCCACCTCCACGTCCACCACTAAAATTTTAGTGTATTAACGTGTGTGTGTGTGTGTGTGTGTGTGTGCAGGTTCTGTTTGCGCTGAATCAGACGCTGCGGCAGCATGAAGGTGTGCGTGAGGGAAGTGTTCAGGGTCCCTTCACCACCGAGGACCTCATCACACACTACAACTGTGGAGACCTCAGCTCCATCATCTTCAACCATGACACCTCACAGGTATACACACACACACACACACACACACACAACTTTATATGTTCATTCCTGTTTCAGTGATTGGCTGCTGGTTAAAAGACTCCGCCCCTTTGAGAGTCTTACCAGTCATCATAAGGAGAAGCTGTGCATCCAGACAGGACAAGCGAAGAGCGCACTTTTCCAATAAACGTTGAGATGTTTTTTTTCTGTGCGAAACACACCCGTACCCACGCTCCACTCACTTCCAGTGATATTCTGTACCTAGCGCTGTAGTTTGCACTAGCCAGACATTCTCAGCAAAACCACTGCAACTTGGATTAAGCTGTAAATTGGACCACCCAATTTTCAGGGTCATTTATTTCACTACAAAGCCTTGAAAAGCAGGAAAAAAATCTAAAGTCGAATCATTTTAGCCAGCTAGTCCAACAGCTCATTCGATATTATTACACCAAAGAGCCCCTAGACACATTAGCCACTAAAATGAACCCCAATCCAATTTTTTTTTTTTTTTTTTACAATTACAAAACAGAGAGTTTTATTACATTTCACCCACTAGGGCCATTAACTCTTTTTACCAGAGGCCAAAAAAATGGAATTTCCTCCTGTTTTGGGGTGCCTGTGTTCAGCATTGAATTTATTTATGATGTCACACTCCACAGTAGTGGTTAATGGCTCTTATGAAATTAGACACCCAGGGCTTTAAGAATTTGCAGTGTTCATAAGTATTTCTTTTTTTTTTTTTTAATTTAGCCTACTAGGTATAAATGTTATAATTTTATTGTGGCAGCTGTATACAGTGTTTTACTATCAAAAAAGCTAGAAATCCAACAAATAATTCATTTGTTTATACTGATTGTCGATTTTTCTGGCAGAATGGAATGCCAGTGTACTATGAGAAAGGGTTAAACAAGAAAGGAAATTCAACTCCAGCAAACACATAATACATCTTAGTATTCAAGGACCCTCAGATTGTAGCAGGACTCTAAATGCCTGCTTTATTAAATGTGAATGCACTTATTTTGTGAAGGAGTTATTGCAAGACTAGAAATTAGAAATCCAACCAGAAAATATGTAGCATCACGCTGGAATTTCAGGAGAGCATTGACACTGATAGACTCCTGTACGTACTTGGGAAAAAAAGAAATAAAGCTGCCGTAGTCACAGGGACAACCACTGAGGCATATTTTACACTCATTCGCTCACATTGAGTAACTGCTTTATCCTGGTCAGGGTCTCGCTGGATCTAGAGTCTTTCCCGGGAACACAGGGAATGAGCCTGGAATACCCCTGGGATGGGACTCCAATGAGTTCAGGGGAACACACACTCATTTACACCAAGGAGAAATTTGGTGTAGCCAGTCCACCTGCTGGCATGTTTTTAGGAGGTGGGAGGAAACCGGAGAACCTGGAGGAAACCCACACGGGGACAGGTAGAACTTTTGGAACGCCACACAGACAGTCGGAGGATCGAGTCAGGAATTCTCTTTTTCATCTGCTTTCCTTAGTTATCTTTTGCTCATAATAACTTTAATTACTAACCTTGTTATATTAAGCTGTTATTAACCTTTAATTTACATGTCGTATGAACTTTTGAACTGAAATGTGAAAGAGAGAGAGAGAGAAAAGACATCCTGTAAAAGGATGTTTGGATGCTAACAGTATGGCAGCCCATTCATCATTGTCTAGACACACACACACACACGAGCAGCGCTCTGCTCCAGTGTGCTCCAGTTTTATTGTGATAATGCACAGCTCAGTTAGGAATCTCTCAGATAAACACACACACACACACACACACAAGTATGGAACTGTCTCACTGCTTCACCTTCAAGTCTCTTTCTACCTCACAGTCTTCTTTCTTTTAAATTTAATCCAGTATGTGAAGAACAAAACACGGCGTGGCAACACAACAGGGCGGACTGTTACAATCCTAATTTCCCAACAACTGCAGGGTTTAATTAAAGAATAACACATCATACTTTTTATCCTTTTATAGTTATATTGTGGAATGTCAATGAAACAAGTTATGTTGTATGTAATAGCAGCTATAAAGTCATTCTCTCAGTAGTTAATAAGTTAACAAAAAAAAACACAGCTTGTCATGTTCCCGAGAAACCACAAAGCATAAACTCCTCCATCTTGTGTCGGAAAAGTTACAGCTTTACTTCTGACTGTTACGGAGCACTCCTTCCATAAACGTTACAGAAAACTTCACCAGATCGACAATTACACACACGTTTAGTCTGTTTATGTGGAGCGTCTGCAGTACAAGTCCCTGTGAACGAGCTGTTAGTATAAAAATGAAAAAACCTGTGACTTGCAGCTGCACTACTGTCGGAGCTGCTGTTATAGAAAATTAATCAACACCTTCTGACCAATCAGAATCCAGAATTCAATTGTTCTTAAAGTGTAAATTTCACTTCTGTCTCTGTCTCTCAGCTCCCTCACTTCCTGAACAGTTCTCTGCTGGATCACGAGCGCTCCACGGCGCAGCAGATCGACAGCTACCTTCGCCAGGAGCTCATCTACAAGCGCAACGAGCGAATGGCACGCCGCGTCTCCACCCTCCTTCAGAGGAGCCCCTCCCAGAGCTTCTTCTTCGCCTTCGGCGCCGGTGAGTTTCCACCTGCAGTTTCTCAAAAGGGTTTCGTTCTCCCCAAACAAAGCCGTACACATCACCTCGTCATGTCTCTGATATTACTCTATTCTCCATGCTTCTCTATGCTTCAGCACAAGGAAAATATCTGAACTGCACTGGTATTTGACACTTCTGGCAGCAGAATAAACACTTTAAGCTTGGCATGTGGTGTTAATTTTGTGTTAGAAATGTTCATTGGTTATCTTTTTGAAGAAAACTAAACAATAGTTTTCCCTTCATATTTGTGCACGCACTTTGCAAAGATGATTATACAAGGGAAATAATTAAGACATGCTGAGGACAATGCACAATACACAATGCACAATGCACATGCACAATGCACATGCACAATGCACAAATGAGGACATTTAATAACATTTATAGTGTCTGTGAAATCCAAATTGGTGTTTCAGCGCTTTTTGTACTTATCCTTTAGTGTTATGAAGATTGATACAATACTATGTCTGGAAAAAAAAGTTTAGGAAATAATCTCAATTATTTTATAGTTTGACATTTCCAGGAAATTAATAATTTTTTTTAGATGATTCATATTTGTGCAGATCTTCATGTTTATCCAATTAAATGTTTTTTAGAACTATATATGTCCCGCCCCAGGAGGCGGGTCTTGCTCTACAGTAGCAGCTCGTTAGCAGTAAACATGTTTTTTGGCTTTGCGTCTTCCCGCATACTATTCCCTTTCCCTTTTCCAACCATCGCTTGGCTATGAAAAAAAAATGGCTGGAGTTTTATTCATTTTGAAGAGGCAGGGATTTGTACAGTGTTGCAGTTGTGTGACACGTGCTTTTCAGGGGTGTTTTAACAACTTGGGGCTCTTCAGTGCAGGGACCTATCACTTCCTCAGACTGAACGAGAACGTTCTCCATTAGTAAGAGTCATTAAAAGGCTCCCGTTTGCCTTTCTCCATGTTTAGCTAACTTGCTAAACTACAGTCAGATTTGTGCCTATTCAGAGGGGGTGTGGCTTAGCTGGAACACTATTGGATGTGACTCTGACTTCTGTTACAGAAGGAAATACATCCACATACAGAATCAAATCTCACCTAAGAACCCATTTTATGGGGACATTAAAAGCAAAATGCAGCCGTTTTTAACAAAGAATCCTTTGATGGGTTTACATATTTTTGAATGGTTACATGCTTTTTTCTTGGATTCAATGTTGAAAAATGATAAAAAATTAATTGATAAAAATAAATTTTGATATTTAGGAGTTACAAGGGCTAAATTGCACCTTTTTTGGAACTAAAAGTACTGTTGTTTTTCAACTATATATACTGTAGATTAAAACTGACAATAACTAAATGACTAAAAATATCAGGTATTTTCATCAAAAGCGTAAGACTAAAAATAAATCCATTTAAAATTAACACTGGCACACACTATATAGCAATATTAAAAAAAAACAAAAAAAAAAACGAAAAGGATTTCATACTTAATGTCAGGTTTTATTACAGAACTTTTTGCCTGCAATAAAAATCCAGTGACACACACACACACACACACACAAACACACACAAACACACACAGATTACAAGTTACGTAAAGACAAACAATCCTAAATGTCAATACTAAATGTCAAGGCAATCAGAGCAATCCTGTTCTCATATGATACAAATAAAAATGGAGTTGGATGAGGAACTGTGGTTGGAAAAACGCGGACGTGTCCTGGAGTTCTCGTACGGCTCTTTGCCATTTTACTTTCTTTCTTCTAGCTCTGTAATTGTTTGTTTCCCGTATTAGCCATTAAGACATTTTCAGTCATCGCCGCCACCCGATCTGCACTGATGGTCTGGTTTTGGCGCACGTGTACATCCTATTACAGTTTACACTGCAGCTCTGTTCGAACTGAGCGTGTGTGTCATCTTTTTTAGGATAAGTGTTCTCTATACGGCTTTAGACCAAGTCGCATAAGATAAAGTACTAGCATATACGGGATTGTGCACATTGAGTTATTGCAGAATAGGGGTGCATTGATACGGATACTGGTTTCGGGTATCAGTCTGAAACCATGCAAATGTGCTGTGAATTGCGAACACAAAGCTATTTGCTAGCATGGAGCAGTAATGCAAGCGAAACTGTCAGTTGTGAGAGCACTTCAGTCGAGCGAGCACTGAGACCCACATGTTCCTGTTACACTTTGCTTGCAAGTTAAGTTGCAATTCACGGCACTTTGTGATGCTGTTTGAATGCCATAACATGCCATAACTCAGCATGAGGAGTTTATTGCTAGCAGCACACAGCAGCAACCAACATAAACAGTCCTAAATAAATAAAAATGTTCTGTGACGTCCCTGATTTATTAATACTCCATAGGTTACTCATTTTGGTATCAGTATAGGTATCAATAAATATCAAAAAACATCTTGTAATTTTTACTCAATACAGGTGTAAAAACAGATAAAGTTAATTTTACAATATTTTTAAAAATCTTGTTAGTATGATATTCCCATGATCTTATTTGTTCACCATCATTATGGCTAAAAAAATCTAAAACATCAGGAGGCCTCAGAAGGTTTGTGATTGGCTTGTTCACAATTTGTAACGATTGGTTTCTGTTGTATATGATCAAACTTGCAATATTGTGTAAATTCACTTTCAATCACTAAGCTGTGCACCTGTACTGTTGCACACTTCTGATGATGCTTCCATGCAGAGAAAAATAAAATCGGCGCAGATGCAGACATGCATGAGAAAGATTGTCAGTTGCTGTCACTGACAAATGATTGCAGTGCAGTTCAGACTAGCGACCGCATTAACCGCGTTGTGGTTTCTTATTTTTTTGAAAGCTTAAACAGGAGCGAACGTGCTGCCACCCAGATTCAGTCCCAACCACAAATAACGCTAGCTGTGAACTTAGCAAGCCATGTTAATTGCTCAACACCTCTGACATTAGCAAGCCATGTTAATTGCTCAACAGCTCTGACAATCACCTGTCAAATCGTGTTAGCATAGTGGTACTGCTGAGAGTTGCCTCCTAAAGCTAACCAGACAGGTGCTGAACAGACGCAATCTGTGTGCCTCATGTGGTATTTTGGCTCAAACGGCAGAAAGCTCTGCTCAATATTATATAAATGAGAGGGAACGTAGCTTCCAAATCTGCACATTTTTTCGGAAAGCAGATAATGCGTTAATGTTCTGTAGAGTGTGTTTGGCTTTTGGTCTGAGTCCAGGCAGGAAGAAATTGAACAGCACACAAATATCCAGCGGTGCTTCCCAGACTTACACAAACACACAGATAAGAGAGAGCGCTTTGGAAACGCTGTTTCAGTTAGCGTTCCTCGCTAATGGAGCTAATGCTTCCTGAAGTGCAACAGGTTCTACTGATGGTTTGGCTCCAAATCTTCAAACTGATCTGACCATTTGTGGTGTTGGGGGCCAGTGTTCACTTGTGTGTGTGTGTGTCTGTGTGTATGAGAGAGAGAGAGAGAGTATGTGGTATGTGGTAAGGGATTAAATGTAGAGTGAGGTACGATGGAGAACTCCAGGATGAAAAGAGAAAGAGAGAGAGAGAGAGGGGTAAAGCGAGACAACTTCAGAGAAAGAGTAGGAAAGTGTGTGTGAGCTTGTGTCTGACAGACACTGCTCAGGAGGGTGTTTCACAAACACACACACAAACACACACACACACTTTGTCCAGCTGTCTTTCTGAGTCTATTTTTCTTCTGTCATGCTTAAAGCAGCACTTTGTCATTTCTATTAGTTTTAGATTTCCAGGCTGGAAAAATGACAAGAGCTATTTCGAGGTATCTGAGATATATTTAAAATTATGTAAGCATTAGCCATGCACAAGGCTAGCTAGCTTCCTCTAGCATGCTTCCTAGCTAATGTTAGCAAATAAGCTAGTCAGTAAATAAATCAATTTTGGATTTATAGAGCATATATAAAACAACGTCCACTGACCAAAGTGCTGTACAAAGTGCTATATGTAAACTAGTAACCTAATGACCTTCATATAACGTACATCCACATTACGGTTCCCATGGCGACAATCACCATGTTTTGTTTTTTTTTTTATTTTTGTTTGCACAGTTTTCCTAGTGTAACATGGGTATTTTCTCCAAAGTTATATAATGGTATATATTTTAGAGCAGAAACACTGACCAGGTGTGTGTGTACATGTATGTTGACTTACACACTCTCTCTCTCTCTCTCACACACACACACACACACATGCTTGTGTTTTAGATCAGTTTCACACAACAGTTGTACATGTAAGTAACAATTAACAACCTATAAGCCCAGTTCATAAAGAATTTTGAATGAACGTGACTCATCAGAAGACGATGAGAAACATGAGACACTTGAAGCATCATCACTGTGTGACACGAGCAGGTTAGGAAGATTAGGAAGTGAGATTTTATCATTTACAGTTGTGCAGATTTGCCTTTAACTTTTGGAAAAAATAACACAAAAACACACAGTGCATACATCAAGCCATTTCTGCAGTTCGTTAGAAGTTTTTTAGTCTTTCTGTTCAGGAATGCTTGAGTTCGAGCAGGTGTATGACTCATTAAAGTACAAATAATTTTCACGTCATCATCATTGTTCATTTGTTTTTGTCTATAGTTGCAAGTCTATTGAGGCTAATGAGAATTAGAAGTCAGCCTTGCCCGAAACCTTTTTCGAAATATACGCCAAATATTCACACATTCGAGGAGGAACTGTATTCAATTCAGTTCGGTTTTAATTGTATAGCGCTTTTAACATCAGACATCGTCACAAAGCAGCTTTCCAGAAATCCGGATGATTCCTAATGAACAAGCGACAGTGGTGAGGAAAAACTCCCTGAGACGACATGACGAAGAAGCCTCGAGTTTCATTACACAGTTCCTAGTTTGTGTTCCCAAAAACAAACAGTCAAACAAACAATCAAACAAACATGGACTGTGGTTGTTCGTGGTGAATCCTGGGACTCTATCCCGGGAACACTGGGTGCGAGGTGGGAATACACCCTCACTGCAATAACTGACATCTTACCAAATGAAAATATCTTGAATGTAGTCAGATTTATCTAGTATTTCCTATTATAAACCCAATATAAGATTATTAAACCTATTTCCAGACATTTTTACTCATTTTAAGCTTTACTTTTTCTTATTCTATTGGAAGATAATTTTGCTTCTTTCTAGAAATAAATGCTTAAAATTAGCAAAATGATCTGCCAATAAAACAAGACTATTTCAAGCTTTAATAAAAGTTAATAAAAAAGTCTAGAAATAGGTAAAATAATCTTATTTTTGGTTTATTGTAATCTTATAATAGGAAATACTAGATAAATTCGAAATACTAGATAAATATTTTCATTTGCTAAGATGTCATTTTTTGCAATGCACACACACACACACACTCACACAAACACATTGACACACTCATTCACATGTAGAGGCAATTTAGCATAGCCTTATTTTTATCATCATTATTATTATTATTATCTTGAAAACTCAGATGAAACCCCACATTGACACACCCTGAGCTCAGGCTCGAACCTGCACCGCAAGGCCGTAAGAACGCTCCAGCTTGCTAATCCACTGAAATGTATCACTCTGGAGCACTTTCTGAGATGGAAACATACCGAATCATACCAAATAGCGCTAAGGAAAAAAGTGAAAATCTGTCCATCATGGCCACCGCTGCTGCATTACATCATTCAGCTCCACAGTGAAAGAAGTGGCACTGTGTCCTAAACCACATCAGCACGATGAGGCAAAGATCAGACACCTAACACATCGTAGCTAATCCACTGCATATGCATCCTCAGATTAAACACACACACACACACACACACACACACACACACACACACACACTGGTTTATAACACACGTGCGTGAGCGTATGCACACAAACACAGCATCTGATTACTGAAGTCACGCTTGTCTAATAAACTCTGAGCTACAATAACTTGATGTTGTAACTGTGTGTAAATCAAAAAAAAAAAAAAAAACACACACACGCACACAAACACACACACATTTCAGCAGGTTTTCATTTGCTGGTTCTTTCGCTGTTCTTCAGTGTTGTGGGTTTTTATTCAGAACATCCGCTGGAATTTCCTGCACAAGCCGCAGACCAGCCGCCATTTTGCACACACACACACACACACACATATATATGCAATCAGCTTTGCCGTCAATAGGATGCTATATAATCAATATAATGCTAACATGGCTAGCAACAGATAAAAAGGTACTAGCATTACTGTTAATTAGCAGATATTAGCTTTCAGTCGTCATTAGCATCATTAGCAATATAAGCCTTTTTTTGTAGCCTTAATTCATCATTAGCAATGTTAGCATTGTTGTTGAATCCTTTGATCCTTTGAACAGTCACACGCTCCCGAAACAGCAGCGCTTCAGCACAGGAGAACCGTTTTCTGACTTGCTAGAGCAATTAGCACGAAACTTCAAAGTCTTTCAAAAGGTTTATTTTCGTTCTTGGACTAATAAAATCACAAAGAGGGCACATGAGGGCAAATCAGCGTTTAATTGAAACCATCAGGAAGGTCGTAAAAAAGGAGAGCGACGTTGTGTAAATGCGATCGTGTGTGTGTGTGTGTGTGTGTGTGTGTAGCCGTGCACATGTGTTTTGCACTTGTAGATTGCAGGGGTGTAGCGTGTGCTCATACACTTACATTCCTCAATGCACACACCCACACACACACACGGGTATCTTGTTGTCTTTCATGTTTCTGTCTCTTTATCAGTCACGCCATCCAACCATCCAGATTTACACCATCTTTAAACACACACACACACACACACATTTTTTTAGCTCATTGCTCTGGAATTTTTGATTCTGATTGGTCAGAAAGTGTTGATTAATTTTCCATAACAGCAGCACAAACAATAGTGTTCATATAAATAACGTGTTGTCACTTTGTTGCCATGGTGACAACATGACTCCGCCCCTAAACCCCTGATATCTCCGGTTCCAGACTGGCCCACATCAACTGGTTTTTCACACTCATCCCTCACTGGCCTGTTAAAGGAATGAAAACGATCTGTGGCTCACTGTGTGTTTGTCTCGCTGCGGAGCATTAGCGGTGGTGCTAACAAGGCGCTCGGTGCTAATTACAGCAGCACGGCTCGTTATCTCACTGCTGTTATACACATCGTTAATGACTGCGGCTACGAGCTCGTTCAGTGCTAATGGAGTCTGAAGTGCTGCTGTTTCGGGAGTGTGTGAAATCCTAACATGGCTAATGATTAAAGAAAGCGAATAGCTGCTGATTAACATTAATGCTAGTACATTTTCATAAATGTCATCATATTGACAGTAAAATCTGTTTACCCCTTAACTCAAACACACACACACACACACACAGTGTGTGGTATATGAATGTATTTCGCAGTCATGTCTGTTGTTAATTATGCGAGCTGATGGGAAGCATGTACAGATGAGTGGATTCGATTTTCAGAGCTATGCAGAGGAAATCTTCTTAAAAAGCTTATTAAAAATCTGATTAGAGGAATAAGCATCCTGAGCTCAGGTTACTGTGTGTGTGGAGTGTCACGTGTTCTCCGTGTGTCACAAGGGGTTTTCTCCAGGTTCTCCGGTTTCCTCCCAAATTCTAAAAACATGCTGGCAGGTGGATTTCTCACTGTCACTCTCACACACCCTTTTTGCTCTGTTCTACTGTTTTATTTCTTTCAAGTTGTTCCCTTTTACTTTCTCACCATCACTCTCTCTTTGCTTTTTCATCACTCTTCTCTTCTCTCTCGCGTCACCTTCCTCCACACTCCCCCTCTGCGCTTCCGTTTATCAGCCTCCAGGGAACCACGAGGACAAAGTCAATATTTAGAGTCCAAAGAGAAAATGGTTTCAATGTTCTCCCATCTAAGCATCTTAAACAGGGTCTGACACACACACACACACACACACACACACACATACACAAACAAAGCCGAAACCACATTCACAAGCTTACAAGCTCACGTGCACTCTGTGGTTTCATATTGGCTCTCGTGAACAAAGGTACGAGTGTAAAGTGTATGAGTGTACAAGTGTACAAGTATATGAGTCTAAAAGTGTACAAGTATATGAGTGTATAAGTATATAAGTATACGATTGTACAAGTATATGAGTGTACAAGTGTACAAGTATATGTTTGTACAAGTGTACAAGTGTACAAGTATATGTTTGTACAAGTGTACATGTATATGAGTGTACAAGTGTAAGAGTATATGAGTATACAAGTATATGAGTGTACAAGTGTACAAATGTACAAGTGTATGAGTATATGAGTGTACACGTGTACAAGTATATGATTGTACAAGTGTACAAGTGTATGAGCATATGAGTGTATGAGTATATGAGTGTACAAGTGTACAAGTGTACAAGTGTTGCAGCACTGCAGGTGACGCTGTTAATATTCCATGGCCATTTCCACGAGTACAGGAAGAAGATCAGACCCTCTGCAAAGTGCTCACAGAATAAACTACAGCGAGCAGCTGGAAACATAAACAAATGGAAGGAGATCGTTGTAATTATTAGAATCATTATAAACAAGAGGACATACAGTAACCTACTGTACATACAGTACATACAGCAACCTACTGTACATACAGTACATACAGAAGCAGTACATACATACAGTACATACAGTATATACAGTATATACAGTACATACAGCAACCTACTGTAATTCTACACATAGCACAGAGATAACACATCAACAAGACCAATGTCCAGTGTCAGGGCAAGAAAAACCTTTAAACAAATTAAATCAAGATACATTTGTTTCAGGTTTTGTACAATTTACAGCCACACACACACACACACACACACACACACACACACATAGGCCCAAGAGGAAGCAACCTGTCTGAAGGAGTATTTCTTTAATTCCCCTGATCTGAGCTGTAGCAGAAGGCGGCCACGGCCTGGGGATGGAATTTCCGGATCTTGTGGCGGGATTTGCAGTGTGTGTGTCTGAGAGAGAGAGAGAGAGAGAGAGAGAGAGAGAGAGAGACAGAGAGAGAAGGGTAACACACTTTCTGATACACTTGGGTCAGTGTGAAGAGTTTATTGACTCAGAGACTAAGATGCGATTTATGGATTTTGTGCTGCTGTATGACCCATGACACACACACACACGCACACACACACATGCACGCGCACACGCACACGCACACACACAGGTATAAGCATGTAATGAACCTGCACATGGTGAGTGACAGAGAGAACAGAAGGCAGCTGTGCTGATCACAGACACTCTCTCCACTGTTCAGCAGTGATGTACGTTACGCTTCATGAATTTCTCCACCTTCCTTTTTTCCATCTTTCTTTTTTCTGTGTCTCTCACTCGTAGACTCACTTTTTCTCCTGTGTTTCTTTCTATAACCCTTTTCTTTTTTTTATTTATCACTGTCTTTCTCTCTTTCCACTTTCCACCTTTTTTCATTTTCTCTCTTTCTGCTTTTCTCACATTTTCCTTCGTTGGTTACGTTCCTTTTCCCCATTTTCTCTTTTCTCCTTTTTTCTTTTTTCTCTTCCTTTTTTCTTATTCTGTTTTTTTTTAATTTTCTTCCTTTCTCCATTTTTTTCAATTTATTTCTTTTCACATTTTTCACACCTTCATTCCCATTTCTCTTGTCTCTTTCTGCTTTTCTCACCTTCCTAACTTCCTTCTTCCTTCCTTTCTATTTCTCTTTTTTCTCTGTCTAATTTTCTCTTATCTTTCCTTCCTTCCTTCCTCCCTTGCTTACTTCCCTTTTTTCTAGTTTCTCTTTTCTCTTTTATCATTTTTTCTCTTTTCGCCTCTTTCTTCATTTTCTCTCTTTCTGTTTTTCTCCCCACATTTTCCTTCCGTTCTTTTTTCTGCATTTTGCACTCTTTTCTCTATTTCTTCACAATTTCCTTCTTTCCTTCCTTCCTTCCTTCCTTCCTTCCTTCCTTACTGAAAATGAATGACTGAAATGCAAACCTTATTATTATTATTATTATTATTATTATTATTAATTAATTTATTTATTAATGGCTTCTCACCATGAGCAGATACACATTAAGGGTGGCTTCAGAGCGTGTGTGTGTGTGTGTGTGTTAAGCTCATCTGTACTGCATTACAGTCTGGACAGTGCTAGTGGAGTGTATGGCTTTGTTTCTGGGTGTGGATGTTTATTCGGGACGAGGCCGAGGTGACGGAGCAGGAGAGAAATCCTCAGTCTTTTATTGACATGGTTTGTTGTTTCGAAAACTCACTAAACTGTCAGCTAACAATTTCCCGTTAACGTTTTCTCTGAGCAGGACTCCAGGAATGTTGGCTTAGTGAAGTGTTCTGGCTGTTTGGGGACGTTTATTACGTTACGTTTATACAAATCAAATCACTGTGAAGCAAATCGTTATTACATTACAGTTATTACATTACTGTTATTACATCACGTTTCTGTAATCAGCTCACGACCTGTTCAATACACTACACACTCTACGTTCTTTCTTTCTTTCTTTCTTTCTTTCTTTCTTTCTTTCACATTTTTCACAGTTTCCTTTTTCTTTCATTCTGATTTTCTCACATTTTCTTTCTTCTTTCATTTTTTTCTCTCTTCCTTCCTACATTCATCCCCTGTTTCATTTTTCCATTTTGTTGCTTTCTGCAGCTGGTCCTCTTGAATACACTACACACTTTCTTTCTTTCTTTCTTTCTTTCTTTCTTTCTTTCTTTTTCTGTGTTCCCTCTTTCTGCTTTTCTCACATTTTCTTTCTCCTTCCTTCTTTTCTTCCTTTTTCCATTTTCTCTCATTGTGCTTTTCTGGATATAGAGTAGAGGTTATACAGGATGTCCAAAAAGTCAGGAACCAATGAGAATACGTTGAGCAAATACGTCGATCTGAATATGTTGAGCAAAAACATGATACAGCGGTTGAGAAAATGCTCAGAGTGTAAAGGTGCACATGAAGAGTGTACAGTATGTTGTAAATAATAAATGCAAAATTAAGAATATGTAGTTTTACGCTCATTGTTTCCTGACTTCTCAGACACTCTGTAGAAATCAGAGCTGTAACCCAGCAGGTAAGTTTCAGTGGAAAGGTGCGATTTTAAATCCCAGGATTGCACAAACGCCACTGGGAAATCCTTAAACAAGATATTTGCCTCACTTTTTACTTTGCATAAGTGAATACTATGTAATGATAATATGCCAAGATGGTGGCTCCTGAAACTGTGTAAAGAGACACCGAACTGTAACAGAAGTGTACGCTCTGACCTCCCACACTAAGTACAGCGGCTGACATTTTTACCCTCTGAGCTGCAGTGAAGTGCTCACTGACCCTGCTTTAATACCAAAGTGTGTTCTGGTGTTGAGGGAATTTGCTTTTTCGCCGTGCTGCTGTGTGAGGAACGCTGACGCTGCCAGCCTCTGCATTACCCGAGGTGAAGATTGGATCGGGACGGGTTTCAATGGGCTGCCTGTTTCTGTCCGGCGTTCGGGCCTGAGCGGTGTGATCTGTCCGTCAGATCTGAGCGACACCCGATGGGAGCCTCTTCACACTCAGTGCCAGTCCGCCGCTGGAGTCTTTGAACTCGAAGGAGCAGAGAGGCCGAAAAATAATGACAGCGAGGAAGCATGAAAAGAGACAGGCTGCAGGATTTTCAGCATGCTGTTAATAAGCTCATGAAGTATGCTGCTGTGGCCTGTATTAGCAGTTATTGCTGGGTTGAGTGACGCGCTGGATTATCTGGGAGCGTCGGGAAAATAAAACGGCTTTCATCATGCATGGCGCAGAGGTTTGTGTGTGTGTGTGTGTGTGTGTGTGTGTTTGATGTCTCAAGAGCAAAGGAATTAGGCGTGAGAGAGACAGAGCTTGGTGATGCGGCCATGTTTTATCAAAAACATACTTGAATGTCAGAAATATAAATAACACGGTATACAGATTGTGTGAAGATATTTTGGTTTGTGTCAGTAACAAAGAGCTGGCAAAATATAGTGTTTTATTTAAATCTACAGAAATCACCTGTTTAATAAGCAAACGTCACAAATGGAAAACAACTAGAGTGTAAAAATGGACTCGAGTATTCACCCAAGAGTGAAAATGCCAAAAACCTCCTCCCTGCTGTCCTGTAGTTAGACTAAATATTAGGAAATCAACTGAATTTTTGTTGTTAATAAATCTAGATAGATATGTAAGTGAATTAGCTGGAACTAATGGAAGGTAGAAGTGATAATATCCCTGTCATGGATACAGTGTGACACAATTTACTATTTTTTCCTGCCAGTTTTAGTCATTTGCCAATTCCCACCCACTAGCTAGCTCTCCTCTATCTCATGATCCCATCTACCAGCCAGGGAGGATAAAGACTCGCACGTGCTTCATCTGAGACACGTGAAGCCAGCCATCTCTTTCAAACATTTACGTTGCAACAGTGCAGCTGAACCGACTCAGAGAAAGCGCTAACTACCCTCTTCTGCATACATACGATGCTACGAGCCATCCAGGAGTGGCCATGCTCTCTGGGTGGGAAAGATGGATTTACTCTCTGCCCTGTCAATCAGAGCGACACTGACCAATCATGGGTATCCGTGAGCTCATATATGCAGAAGAGGGCAGTTAGAGTCTGCGCTGTGATGTAGCATGAGCAGCTGTTCGAAAAGATGGAGGAAGCACGTGCTAGTCTTCACCCTCCCCGGTTGGTAGCTGCTGTGACAGAGAGGAGAGCTATCTAAGTGGGTGGGAAATGACCGAACTGGGAGAAAATAGAGTGAGGGATGGGATTAATACTCTCTGTGATGTCCTTTTGACTCTGTATGTTAACATGGTGTTGCTTCCTCATGCCATCCCTTTGTCAGTGATATGACCGCTCAGAATTTTATCGTTGTTTCAGGTCACTTCCTGGGCAACCACAGTGTCCTGGACATCCTGCGGCAGGAGGGCTATGAGGTGGAACACACACCGGCCCAGGAGCTTGCTACACCGTGAGTCACTCTCACACACACACACACACACACACACAGCTAACATGACATACATTAGATTATGTTTAGTATCCATATGCATGTCCCTATGCATCTGTCAAAAATGTAACTTTTTAATAGACGATGATCTGCAGTTCTTTATGAATCTACCTTCATTGGTATGCGCTTTCCATGCATTGAAATTAATGGTGAGCTTTTTTTGAAGGACACCAGAATGTCCTTGCGAACGCAGCCATACACTGCCACTCGTTCTCACCCAGCTCTTAAATCTGCACTTTTCTTCCCACTCATTTTCTCCATCCGTGTCCTTCCTTACACTCTCTCTCCTTTTTTCCCCCAATTAACTTGGGCGCACACATAATAACTCTGACCGTTGTTCAATAACACATTGGACAGAGCATCATATTAAATCGACTACGCCAGAGAAAACTGCACACACAGTCCGATCATCACGTCACGGCCCACCACATAGATGTGCCAGGCACGCTGTAACTCACCACGCAGACACTGCGCACACAGCGTGCAAATTACAAACAGAGCTACAGTCTGCCTTTGATCCCCCCCCGCTAACCATGACGAGATGGGCCGGCCTGCCGCCCTGCCAACTCTAATGGCACACGGGACTCACCCATTCGTCTTGTGCAGAGGTTTGGTGTGGGAGCAAAGACGCAAGGCAAGTGTCCTGTGTCTCTCTGGCGCAGCTCAAAATGTGATGTCGGGGAGATAAGAAGGGAAGAGAGGTGGGAAGTTCCAAAAGAAGAACAGTTTAAATTCATTAAAACAGCAGCAATTTAGCACATGGAAAAATAAGCACAAGTAAATGAAGCTGGAGTGAGAGAGAGAGAGAGAGAGAGAGAACTCTTGTGTGTCATTCCAGGACTGAAAATAAAGTTATTGTTTATGTAGTGTGTATACAATGACTTGTTATAGCACTTTTTTCCATAAAGCTCCATAAAATACAAAAGTGGGGCTCGGCCCTAGCCACAAATTAAATCAGAAAAGTTTAAACCTACACAACTACATTCTTACATTAAACACATTCACATTAGGAGTTAAGCGACTATTAATGTTTACTTGGGCTGTAGGACTGGACACGAGTCCAGTCTCGAGACAGTCTCGGTTTTGGACATGTCTTGGGCATTAGTCTCAATAAATATAGTCTCCGTCTTGACTGAGCATTTGTCAAAATAACATTTGTGTTGTTTTTCTTTTCACATGCACTTTGACAAGAAGACAAGTTTGACAAGAAGTAAATCCTTCATGTAGAAAACAGTCTAATCATTGGTGCAAGGCACAAATAAAGCCAACTAGGTGAAGTAAAGGTTTGGCGTTGATGGTTAAAAAGCAAAAACATATAAAAATTCAATATGAACATATAAAGTTCAACTTATAAACAACAGCAAAGAACATGTCAAACTGCAGTCCAATTGACAATCATACACAGGCTACAAATTACATTTCCAGCTTATTTTAACAAAAAAAATCATTGCAATAAATGCATAAAAAGAATAAATTTGTGTATCATATTACACTATTTATGGACTTACCTGTTCTTAAAGAGCACTTTTGTGGACGATGTGGTGGCTCAGCTGCAATCTGGAACTGAGAGCGCGCAGCATGGAAGCTCATGTCCATCAACAGAGCCCACTTTATAGCTCAATCGCTGGCCTTCCCCGGCTGTGGTGTCTACGGAAACATCTGGGAAGTTTTTTCCACCGTGTTCAACTCTGGATTCAGTAGCATCCAAAAACTCTAAACTAGCTGAGTGGGATTGGATAGTGATGTGCAACCTGTGGCTCTGAAAGCGCTCTTTCACACTGCGATAGAATTCACTCTGCCACAGTGTGAGGATTTTATTTACATTTTATTTAGCTTTACAGAACAGCAATAACAGCTGGAGCAATTCCTTTAGGAGCAAGCGGAATAAAAAATTAAGACTTTTCCCAGCTTTCACAATGTGTAGTTGACTGTAGAATTGGCTTCATCTAATCTGAAATATTTTCAAACTAACAAAGTGCATTTAACCTGCTTTGTTTACAGTCTACCTCATTGTTTTTATGCTGCCATGACTAGTCTATGCAACCCCGAGTATTTATTTAGGCTGGTGGAGCAGCATTTGAACGTTCTTCACGCTCTGTTAAAAAAACGACTATTCAGATAACAAACCTTATTTTAGATGCAAAGATTTATTTTTAACGCATTTAACATTCTAAAAGAAGGTGGAAGGGAGGTCCTTATTTGCCCAAAAACAAACAAATAGCCTTGATGATGGTAGAAAAACATCAGTGTTAATAAGGTTTAATGATGAAGGGGAACATGAGGCTTTAACTGCATCTGTATCATGAACATGATGAATAACTGCCTCTTTAGAGAGACGAGGGCGTGACTGATTTTATGGCGCCCACTTTTCTGGTGGTTAGCGGCTTGTTTTGGCACTTCGTAAATTCTTTATGTGCTTAAGGAATGTGTGTGTGTGTGTGTGTGTGTTGGTTGAAAGTTCATAGTGAGTCATATCAGAGGATGGAGTAAGGAATAAGAGAAGGAGTGTGAACGAGCAGGAGAGTGTGTGTAGTGATACTGGACTGTGGAGGAATTCAGCACCTCACACACACACACACACACTCACACACACACACAAAGACAGAGTGTACCCTCAAGATTGTTTCCATGTCTTTAAAGTGACACCTGATATTGTCCAGCCACCATTAACTATTTTACCTCCCTGTCTCTCCGTCCTCATGGCGCTGTCCCAGGAGCTGGCCAGAGATGGAAGGTACCACTGTGACGCAGAGCAGGGGAGGTCCTGAGCCGGTGACTGAGGGGACATCAGAACCTCCTGAGGCAGAAGAGGAGCTGCCCCACCTGCTGGAGCCGGACAGTCTGAGTCAGCTGGAGGAGTTTGGGAGACACCAGCGCCCCCGGAAGACCCAGAGGCCTCACAGCAGGCAGCGTCTCTTCAGCGACCTGTGGGTGCGAATCGGATACAGGTAACACACTCGGCATCTCACAGCGTGCGTAGCGATATCTGACTTCCTCAGTGAGCAAACAGGAGGAGGAGGGATCGATTTCCGTGCTAATAATCAGTTAAACAATATAATCGTGATATTCAGCACAATATTGCCAGCATTGATCTTCCAAATATTATCAGTAAATGTGTTTTATTCAGGAATATTTTAAAAGTGTTAGCTTTAGTGACAAGAACAGATCTACAGTTATTAATAAAAATGTAACAGCAGCACTGACTAACCAAATATCCCAAGCTGACCCATCAATAAAGTGATCGATTTAACCCCTTAAAGTCCAAGCTTATTATGTAGTTAATCATCTTAACTCAGATTTTAAGTGACTACTATAAAACCAAATACTTAGAGAGTAAGGACTGGAAGTTCTAGGAGTGTAGGTTAAAATCCATACACTGTAGAATAAATACATTATTATAAGTATCTAAAGTCTAGGATATAAGCTTGCTTATCTTAAGTTTTTCAGATTTATTAGAATATGACAGGCTGAAAAAAGACACAGAACAGCAAACATGTGCTGTATGTATTTAGTAGAATGTAACTGATGTGCAATTTTTGCTAAAGTAAAAAATACATATGTCCAAGATTATAAGTTAAAAAGCTCATTTGTGGCTATTGTTAAAGTGTACAAAAGTACCAACTAACTAACTAACTAACTAACCAGTGACTAACTAAACCAACTACTATTCAGTGAATGCGTATGCAAAGACAACACATGAGATATGCAAACAGACATGATATCACTGTCCAGTATGTCAAAATAGTGTACCATCTATATGTATATATATATGTACTGTATATATATATATATATATATATATAAAGAAATATACTGAGAAATATATTAATATTTCTCAGATCAGATTACTATAAACAAATCTAAAATTATTAAGCGAATATTAAGGTTGAAATTCCTAATATATTGGCAGATAAGTCTGTTTATTTTAACTGTTTATTTATAGAAAGAAGCTAAATGAAAAGGATGTGGATTTGAAGTAATTAAGGCAGCCTGCAAAATTGAGACTTTTTTTTTGTAAGGATAATATTTAGTGTATGTGGTTTTGCTTTTAATGAAAGTCGGTACTTGAAGGAAACTGCAGCTTTACAGGAGAAAAAAACAATGTGGACATCACACATAAGCTCCCTGGACAAAAAAAAAAAAAAGTTGCCTCAACTAATAGTGGCAGATTATTGTACAAGGTTAGTAGTTTGTGTAAAATTGAATTTTTCGTCCATGAGAGCATTAAAATTTTGTATTGTATTGTATTGTAAAATGTATTAGATTTTTATTACACAGAGATTCAGACATCATTTATAAATGTTACATAATGGCTAGCTGGTGAATAATATAATTTTGCAAGATAGCATCTGACATTCTTGAGTGACTTGAAATTTCTGAAAGAGCTTTTCATTAAGAAAATGATTAGGAACTTCTGGCTATGAGATGTAAAATTTACGAACTGATCCACTGTGGAATTAAATCTCAGCCAAGTTAACAATAACGATGCTAAAACAATCTTTTCCTGTTTCCTCACTGCCTGTAGCACGACTTCACTTCCGAATATACCGAGAACCAGCGACTACGTGACGACGAGAACTTCACTAAAGCTGCAGGAAGATCAGCAGAGGAGAAGATCATCACTCAGTCATCCACAGGAGACTCCGCCCCCCAGTGCTAGGGGATTAGCCACGCCCACTCCTGGCTACACGCTGCCTTTTATGCTCACGTGCCTTCTCACACAAGTGCTGCTGCGCTTCACGTCTTGACCACAAGAGGGAGCCAAAAACCACACAATTCACACACGAAAACATTATGAACAATATAGACAATTGTTTATTGACAATAATATAGGGTGCAATTTATATATATAAACAGCAAGAAAAGCCTTATTCGAAATGAAATACACGTAGAGGTCACATTGGCACACATTTGAAGTGATCTGATTGGCCGATTCACATATGGACTAAGAAACACCAGTTACTACAAACTACCACAAACCAAAGCTGAGTCTACTCGTCCTTTATACTCTTTTATACAATTCACAAACATTAATAAGATACGGTTTATTTCCCATTAATTAAACTGATCTAAAGCGAAGAACTTATTAACTGTAGCTCGTAGTGCCTCAGATGAAACAAATCCAGTAAGTGCCTCTTCTAGTGCCTTAAAGTTTAGTTTTGGTGAAATGCTGCTCCATAAATACAAAAAAAACCATCTTCCTTAGGAAAAAAGAAACAGTATGACTAAGACTATTTATGACAAAGAAGATTAAGTCATGAATAAAACACTGCTGTTGTGCTGTTATAAGAAAATAATCACTGACAGGGTGGTGTGATGAAGCGGCTTTACTGTTACCACACAAACGCTGATTAATTTCCTTTAACAGCACATCCTGAGGTGGTGTATTCCTCTGACACCACAGCAATTTGCCAACTATTACAATTTTTAATGAATTTAAAACACGTCATACTTTTTTTTATCCATTTATAGTTATGTTTAATGTTGTAGAATGGCCACGAAACAAGTGTTCACTTATGTTATAGCAGCTATAACCAGCCGTTCCATCGCCAGCCTCTCACGAAATTAATACAACAACAACAACAACAACAACAACAAAACCGCAGCTTGTCATGTTACAGAGAAACCACAGAGAAACTGTAAACTCTGTAAATTCTGTGAACTCTGACACTGGAGACTCCTTCCATAAATCTTAAAGAAATGTCTCCTTAAAGAAAACGTCACCATTTCAAAAATTGCACACATTTTTAAAAATCTGTTTAATGTGGAATGTTTTCTGTACAAGACCATGTAAATGAGCTGTTACTATAGAAACGATAACGTATTAGAACGAGCGCATTAATATAAACCTGAGATTTGCAGCTGCACTACTGTCAGAGCTGCTGTTATAGAAAACCTTCTGACCAATCACAATCCAGAATTTTACAGTGCTATGTTATATTACTAAATGCTGTAATATGGATGAACAAGTTTTAAGCAATAGACCCTCCATCTTACAAATAAAATGATGCAATGCAAAAAACAACAAAACTTTTAACACCTAAAACAACTCAAAGGGAAACAAACATCATCATCATCATCATGATAATAATAATAATAATAATAATAATAATAATAATGTGATAACTGACAGAATTCACACATTTATGTTTTGTACAATTTGTTCATAAAGAAATATTGTATATTTATTATTTCTTGGAGAGTATATTTTCATGCATTTGTCAAATATTGAAAATAAAATGAAAATCTGAAGAAAAAGTCTTTTTTGAGTCTTTTGATTCATGTTTTTTTTAATGCAATGAGTATAGATCATGTGTTAAAATCCTGCTCAGTTAAGAGTGGAAGTATCCAGGCAAAAAGCATGTTCAAGAGGAAGTAAAAAAGTCACTACTTTTAAATGTACTCAACTATTAAATGGTAAAAAGTAAATGTTTTTAGCTGATTTTTAGTGTTTCTTTGTGAAAATGAATCTATTACTTATCTAAAACTGTTAGAACATGATTTTTTTTAAAGCAACTACACCACTTTGCTTGAAAACTTCTCTGTGGGTTTGCAATATTCACCATTAGCTAGAATTTGATTTGCCTAGCCAATTACGTTAGCTACTGAATCAATGCTAGTCTAACTGGCATTAGCCAAAAAAAAAAAAAAAAGAAAGAAAGAAAAAAACAGGCTAATGTAGTTCATTATTGACATTTAATGTTTGCATATTAGCACAAACTTACCTCAACATACTTTTTTAGATTAGATAAAGTTTGTGCTTTATAGGGAAGGAACAGAGACGCCTCGTTTTATACGAGTCTTTGCTAACTCCAGTTTACCGAAACATTTTACATTTTTAGGTAGGGCCAGGACGCTCATCCTCAAGTTCATGACTGCAGTCCAGTAGATTATCTAGTTATACTGTGCAGCATGAGAAGATCATGGCTGATGACGAATTGCATGATCCTTGATAGATTTGTGCACACTGATGAACCTGACTGGATGCTAAACTAGACCCATTCTATAGATATATGGCATAGAGTCATTCCCTGGACGAGAGAAGATGAGATCTTTGAGATTTTAATGAGTAGTTTGAAGGTCTAGTTGAAGTTTTTTCTTGGAAATGTAATTAAGCAAGAGTCTTAAGAAGTATTCAGTTACAATAATACTCACGTAAAGTGTAATTATGCCAAGAAAAATACTTGAATATAGCAACAAAGTACCATTACGCAACTATTTTCCACTGTGCAGCTGGTGTGACACAACTCCACTGCACACTGCTAAAATAAAGGCCTGCCATATGAAATACACTGAAAGACTTGCTCAGAAATGTTGTTCACTGATGAACAGTGCTTTTATTTGTTTAACAGGATCTATGCCTTCACTAAAAATAGCCACTTTCAGCCCAAAACACAAGCTCAAACAGTAAACAGGCCTACTTCTCTCTGTCAGGTTTAGGGTTTAGACAAGAGGAAACACTTCCTGCACTACAGTTAGCAATGATTTGTTTCTCACAAACTCTGTGGTACTGATGGTTGGTTGGTTGATTGAGGTGAAAAATCATAAAGGTTGAGTGACGTATTTGCATGATGTATGCTGGCTACTGCATCATGCAAATCATGAAAAAAACAAAACAAAATCAAATATAACAATAAAAACACATGCCATAAATCAGTGAGTCAGTGACTGTGGAACTGTGAGACTCTCACACACACACACACACACACTTTCTCTCACAGTGTTCATGAGGCTGGAACACCAGCAGGTGGCGCTCATGTCATGTGTATCATTACCAGCACTGCAACACTGAGGGCTTTTACCTCCACATCCTCTCAACATTTAGCAATTACTGTGTGGATTTTTTTTTTTTTTTTTTTTTTTTTCAATTTCACAGAATGCATTAAAGACTAATTATTAACTTTTTAACACTGAGTTTAAAATTAAACTTTAAATATAACAAATATATTATGCTCCACTTTGTTGAATGTTTTTAACCAAAAGAATTTTAGTGGATCTGATGCTATAGTTGCTTTCACACAGTAGATGAACAAGATAATAATAATAATAATAATAATAATAATAATAATAATAATAATAATAAAACTCAGTTGAAACAAATGAAGGCATCAGATCCATTAAATATATTAATTAATATTTGATGAAATGTGTTATTATTATTATTATTATTATTATTATTATTATTATTATTATTATTATAGCCTGACAGGATTAGGGCAGACCTGTAATATTTTTTGTGAGCTTACATAATAATACTTTCAAGCTACTGATAATTATGATAAGCTAAAAATCTTTTATTCATTCCTTCATCTCACTATCCTGAGTCTTTCCTGGAAACACTGGGGTTGAGGCAGGAATTATACACCCTGGACACACACACACACACACACACATACACATTTGCACATCAAGGAGGTGGGAGGAAACAGGAGAACCTGGATACGGGGAGAACTCTGGGGCCTGGAGCTATGAGGCATCGATGCATCAATAATAATTAAAAATAATAATAAAATAAAATAATAATAATAAAAAGATACATAATCTACAACAACAACAACAACAACAACAATAATAATAATAATAATAATAATAGGCTGGTCTAAGGTCATTTTTTTCTGTTTTTCTGTTTTTTTTTTTCTTCCTAAGGGCCAAAAATACAAAGCAAAGCAAAACAAAAGGCTGTAATTAGGTGAAGGTTTAATGAGCTTTAACCTCATGACTGAATTGAGATATTCCTTAACAACATTATAACACTTCCTCACAGTACACAGCACACAAGCTGCACAGTCCTTTGGGCTGATATCTGTTTAAACTAGTCTCTAATCTGATCTCTTATCATCTAGAGCAGTTTAGGATTGTGTTTTAGTCTCCTGAGGGTTGTGAGTTTAAATCCCAGCACTGACAGAGAGCCACTTTACAGCCCTTCAAATCAGATGCTAATCTCTCAGCTTGGATTGGAGTTTGCCTCGACAGCACTGCAGTACTGGTGAGTTTCTTAAAACAAACAAACAAACAAACAAAAAACAAACAAACAAAAAAAAACCCAGTTATCTAGTTGTAGTTATCTAGTAGCCAATATTTAGTGCATTAATTTAAGAGCTTCATGCATATTAGGGGAAAAGTCACATGCATATGTGTGAAAAATATGTGAAAGTGCATTACACCATGTCATGCACTGAAACTGCACAAAATACACAACACGCTACATCATGGGAGTAACATGTAAACGCACGTGAAAAGAAATTGTTAGAAAATCACGTAACATGAAATGTGAAATTTGATATCACATTTATATGAAATTGATATGATAATTTTATATGATAATATGAAATCTCATGTTGTACAAGTGAAAAATTATACTAGTATATTTAAAGAAAATAAAAAAAAATACACGTGTTGAAAAATATGTTGAAATAAAAACTCGAAAATAAAAAATGTGTAAAAAAATCATATGACAAATTTACACGTGGAAAAAAAGGTAATAAATGAACAAGTGAAAATGAATGAACACGTGCGAAAAAAATAAAAATGCGTAAAACATAACAAGTAAAATGTCTAAATTTCACACGTGACTTTTCTCTAAGGGTTTGGTTGCGTGCAATGTTGGCACGTGCATTCTTTTAATGAATTATTTAAAGTAATTGCGTGTAAGTTTCGCATTTAACGCATTAAACACGCAAATAATGTGACTAACTAGCAATGTTAATGTAAAGATTTAAATTAAATCACGGTGTGTATGAGCTTCAACAGCCTCATGTGATTCACACACACAGCTTT
>CM040461.1:2738946-2752447 GCA_022758105.1 Pangasianodon gigas | reverse complement strand
CCCCCCCCCCCCCCCCCCCCACCCACCCCTTGATTATTTTCCTATAATAGCACGCCCCTAAACTGATTTATTCCTTATTGAACTAATTTGCATTAAAAAAAAAGAATTTAAAAAAACATAATTGAGGTCAGAAATGTTAGTAGAGAATATTTCATTATATTTATATTTATATCAGATTCAGAAGTAATGCAAAATGTAATGTTTGAGGTTTTTTTCGCCATTAATATCTCAAAACACTATTTGTCCATTTTTTGTTACTTTTATTAGCTGCTGCTTTATTCAAACAGCATGAAAAGATCCATCTTTCCTCAGACATGCAGCTTAGAGCCTCACTAGAAATAAAACACACACACACACACACATAAAGCTTGTAACTCAATCAGGGACGGTTGCTATGGGAACGGATTATGGGCTGGCACAAAGAAGAGGAACAACTTTTTAAAGCAAACAGCTATTTCGGCTGTTAAGTCGAGACAGGACAATGTTTGCCTTCGCTAAAATACCATTTTGCCTGGGCTTTGGGGGCCGCGCGCGCGGGATCAGACCTCCGTGACCCCCTTCCGGCGTGCGCAGGAAGGAGCGCGCGCTGCATATAAATAAAAGATTACTGCGGGAGGGGGGAAAAAAATCAATTTCTGAGCAAACTCATTTCCAATGCCCCGTCCACTGCCATTCACCCCCTCTCTCTCTCTCTCTCTCTCTCTCTCTCTCTCTCTCCCCGCGTGCAGGCGGTAATTACTTGCGCAAGTCGTTTTGCGCCCTTTGAGTCGCGCCGTTTCACAAATGAAGGTTAAGTTTGTTTAACCGCGCTGGATTTGCCGGCCATGTTAAAGCATATAATGTGGCAGAGCCGAGACTTTGGCCACACACCTTCAAGACCCCTCAGTACCCCCATTCCCCTTCCCCTGTCCCCTAATACCCCACCATGAGTGTGTGTGTGTGTGTGTGTGTGTGTGTTTATATCTTGATAGGACCCAAATGTCTCCACAAGGATAGAAATATCTGACAGTTTTGACTTTGCGTGGACTTGATCCTCATGAGGAAAACTTTGAGAAAGCGTTTTATCCTGGTCAGGGTCATGGCAGATCCGGAGAATATCCCGGGAACACTGGGTGTGAGGTGGGAATACAGCCTGAATGGGACACGATCCTTCCCAGAGCATCATACACACACTTATTCACATCTAGGGGCAGTTTAGTATAGCCATGCCACCTACTGGCATGATTTTGAGAGGGTGGAGAAAACCTGAGAACCCGGAGGAAACCCACACAGGCGCAGGGAGAACAGGAGAAACTCCACACTGACAGCAATCCAAGTTCAGGATCAGACCGGAGACCCTGGAGCTGTGAGGCAACCCAGGAAAAACTCGATTCATTAAAAAACAAAAGAAAGAAAAGTAACAGTACCAAAATGTTTCCTTTTCCTTTACAGAGGTTAAAGTTAGGATTAGGTTTTGGTGTCACATTTATTAGCTGCATTAATAATAACGTCCTCACAATGATAGTTAGACAAATGTGTGTGTGTGTGTGTGAGTGTGTGTGTGGGCATTGAGAGCAGAAAGGGATCTGGATTTAAAGTCAGTGCCTCAGAAGGAAAAAGCAAATCTGAACAATTTAGCAACTAAAACCAAATGTTTAACACTCTGTTAGTGATTTATTTTTTACCTTCATAATAAAATAATAAATAATTGTGTGGTTATGTGTGATGTCTATTAGGAAAGTAATCAGGCTCCATAACCCTCAATTGCTCACCTCTATGTTTAATCACACCCTAAACATTTCATAAAAATAATTCCAGTGCTCTAATTACACGGTCCAAACTTGCTACCACTAAATTACTGTAAAGCCTTTCTTTCTTTCTTTCTTTCTTTCTTTTTTTCTTTCTTATCTTATATAGATAATAAAATCCATTCAGTAAAACCTGTTAATTAAAAGTGCAAAATGTACTACAGATTTCCTCTTTTCCTCTTCTCTTGCTGTAAGAGGTTGCTTATGGCCTCCGGACCACCAGGGGGCCACATGAATTTTAAAAGCACACTTTGGTGAAAAGCTTTATGTATCAGAGCAGTCTTTCATGTAGCAGTCTCAGGTAGCCCAAAAAGTACGGAAACAATTTACGTAACGTCAGAAGATCATGAAGAAGCTAAAATCATGAAGCATTCATATCTATCTGGGTTGAAAAACACAAAAAGAAAAAAGCAGAAGACCCAAAACAGCTGGAAGACATGACTGCAAATTAATTGTATTTAGTCATTTTATCACTTTCTTGCTTCTGCATGTTGATGTAATGTTGAGGAAATGGAAAAAGTTAGTGACTAACTAGCTAGTATGTAAAGTAAGAAGTGTTAGGCTAACACACGTTAAGTTGCTAGTTCATTACTACTAGCTATGACAACATCAGCCTGTTGAGTCATCTAAGATAATGAAGTATTATTTCTGCTCATTCTTGCATATAAAGTAATATGACTGATATCATGAATATGATACCACAGCAATTTGCCTATTATAATTTTTTATTTAGTAAAAAGACTTACTTTTTATCCTGTTATAGTAGTTACATTTAGTGACGCATCTACATCTGCAAAACAAGTTAGTTCGTGTTATCACTTACGTTATAGCAAGGGGCCACTTGTGTATATATTTTTGAGTCATGATATATATATATATATATAGAGAGAGAGAGAGAGAGAGAGAGAGAGGGAGAGAGAAAGAGAGAGAGATTTTCATTTTGTCCTAAGGGTGTACAAAGTTTTGCACTCGATATATCCAGTAGGATAATAGGATTCATTGGACAATATGTTAAAAAAAAAGAAGATTAAAATTAGCAACAGGGATTGATCAGGTTTTGCATTATTTAAATCTGAAACACACACACACACACACACACACACATCAAAACTGTGCAGCTATCAAAGGCTCCATATATGCAAATTACAATATGAGACAAATATTTTGCCAGAGAGAGAGAGAGAGAGAGAATGTGTGTGTGTGTGTGTGTAGGTGAAGACGTGGTTCACAGGTTTTCTCGACGTTTCACCGCTTCATTCTCTCCTGACGAGGGGCACTTCAGAGTGCGCACTCCGCTCCCTCTCTTTGATACCGCCAGCAGCTTGAGAGAGAGTGCACTCCAAAACAGACGTGGGCAAATTTATGCCTCAAAAAAAAAAAAGAGGGAAAAATGGCCTACTCTGGCAGATGAGAGAGAGAGAGAGAGAGAGAGAGAGAGAGAGAGGGAACACACACACACATACACACACATACACACACACGTGGTGGTGAGCTTTGATAATCCTGCCATGACAATCCCAGCTATAATGATGTATGATAATTACACACACATGAAAGCTGCTCTACAGAGAGAGCTGGGGAAAAAAGGAGAGAAAATAACAAATATGACTTTATCCAAAAGATACTCAGCGTAATGAATTCTGCCTTTAATAAACATGTATTTGATTCTATTCGAGACTACAAAGAGGCCCGAGCCATCATTTGACCCAGAAATGGTATGGGGCTAAAAAGGTTTACAGATTAGCAGGGACATTTTGTTCACACTGAATAATAGGGATGGATGGAGAGGCAGTGGATCAGGTGCTGGTTGCCAGGTTGACACATTTCCTGTTTAATTTTTAATCACAGTGAGGATACTTTTCGCATATGCAGTGTTTAGTCTTGTTTAGACCGAACCCTGGTGTGTTCTCCGCTTCAGTGCGGTTCTTTAGGCACACTCGGGTCCGAGAGCATCGTAGCGATTTGGTCTCGATCTGCGAGGGAGTGAGGGAACGATTTGACTCTGAATAGACTCGACTGCAGAGAGTGAGACAAACATGGCGTGTGTTTTGGGTTTGTAGATGTGAACTGCTAAACTGAGCCAAAGGACAGAGCTGTAGCACTGCAGAAATGTCATGTGTTCTGGAGATTTGGACCGACAAAAATAAAAAATAAACTCTGGATGTGACGAAAATGTTTTGAACTAGTTATTAATATAATTATCTAATCATTCATTTTGTGCCGGCTCTGTTGTCAGGTGATCTTTGTGATTTCTCTACAATGGCTTTTTTTTTTTTTTTTTTTGCTTTTTGCTTTGTTCAATTATCTGGTGAAAACAAAACAACCTTTGATTGGACTGGAAACAATCAAGCCAATCTGGCAACCCTGAAGACTGATTGATGATTGGACTATGCCATCGTGCGACTCAAAGAACACTGGCGTAAAGATGCTCAAAATCCTAGTGCTGTAAGGATTAAGCTAGGTACCTTTAGATACCTAAAGGTATCGCACTGACCACACTGAAGTTGATTAATTTCTTATAACAGCACATCCTGAAGTGTTTTATTTCTCTTAAACCACGGCGATTTTGCAACAATTTTTAACAACGATTTAAATTTATTAATGAACGACACATCATGCTTTTTCAAGGGGCAGACGGAGAGGTCGAGATGAGACGGGCTGGGCGAGTGACACAGACGGACAGGGAAAAGAAGAAAGTGGGATGTGTGTTTGACCATCGGGGTGTTTGCTCTGAGTCAGACATCAACGCTCGCAAACACACTACACACACACACACACACACACACACACACACACGGCGTAGCCTTCATCTCTCCGGGGACTGACATGGAGGTCAGGGAGAAGGTGGAGGTCAAATGGGCCTGGCTCGGAACCCGCTAATAGGACAGCTTACGTGCAAGTGTGTATGTGTGTGTGAAGGAGGACGCTAACAGAGGCTAAATACTTGCAGTACAAACACACACCCCCGCCTCTGCACACACACTTTAAGGTCAGGGTGTAGGATGAGATCTTGAAGTGCACATGGTTTCAGAAATTAAATATTTTCCCATCAGTCAGGCTTTGGACATCAGCTCAAAGGATCATGGGAAATGATGATGTAAGCTAACTGCAATGACTTGAGAAGAAAGAGGAGGAGGAGGAGGTTTATTCGGAGACTCATGAGAGTTGAACTAAGGACAAAGCAAGGGCGTTAGAGACACACAGACGCAAACACAAACACACAAACACAGACAGAACACAGTGTGATGAGTGGCAGGTTTAATTTGACTCCATTAGGTAAAGTCCTTTATCACTTCGTCCAGGTGTATCCAGGTGTATCCAGGAAACCCCAAGGCCAGGTCGCTGTTAAAACCGCGACAGTCAAGGTAACGGGTAATTACGACGCGCGCTCGTAAAGAAGCCATGTTTGTCCAGCACTGGAGACGGCCCTCTGTTTAAAGTGAGATGAGGAACACTTACTGCACTCTTTAGCTCACTTCTGTCAATCTCTAACCTTTATCATTTTTTTAGCCATTTTATTCCAAAATCTCGAAATTTCTGCAAAATATTTTACATTGAAAAGTTTAAAGTACACCTGAATGTCATTTTAAACAACTACAGAATAATCCATGTTGAACATTTAGCTTGTGTAATTTTAGACCTTTTTAATACCACAGTGCTGTAGAATTCAAATCTGAAGTAGTTTTGGCTGTAATTCAAATCACAGGTTTATATTAACACTCCTTCTAGTATCCTTATCGTTTCTATAGCAACGGCTCATTCACAGGGACTTTATCTAAGACTAACAATAAACAGATTAAAAAAACGTACTATTTAACAATGAAACACTGTTGATGTGGTGAAGTTTTCTGTAAAGAGATGTTTATTTCACATTTACGGAAGGAGTCTCCAGTGTCAGTTTTTTGTAACAGTCAGAGGTAAAGCTGTAACTTTTCCGACATCTTCAGGGCCGAGGAGTTTACGCTTTGTGTTTCGCTGTAACATGACAAGCGGAGTTTATTGTTTTGTCTTATTAAGATCAAGGGAGAGAAATAAAGAGAGGCTAGAGTGGGAATGACTGTTTATAGCTGCTATAACATAAGTGAGAAAAGGAAATAACTTGTCTCATGGATGTTCCACAGCATTAAATGTAACTATAAATGGTTAAAAAGCACAGCGTATCATTAATTAATAAACTACATGTTGTAAGCATTGGCGAATTGCCAAGGTAAATTCAGCGTTGTAACAGTAACTCTGTTTTGCCGTCAAGTGAAATCACACCAACCTGTTGTTGATTATTTTCCTATATTCAACTCAACAGACTACAGCTAGTGTTCCTGCTGTTCTCTGGAGCACTAGTCCAGGGATTAGGGAGTCTGTCCTTGGTGGTTGGCCGTGTTTTAGTTCTTTTTCTTTCTCCCAGTGTTCTCATTCTGTCTTGTCCAGCCTTCTCTTTCACCTTTCTTTCTTTCTTTCTTTCTTTCTCTCCCTCCCTTCCATGTTTTAAGTGTTTCTGGCTTGGATCGGCTGCAGCTCTTTGGATGTTTGATTGGGGGATGATAAGGGTGGCATCACGGGAGAAGCAATAATAATAAAGAAGTTAATGTGGCCAAAGGGCAGAGACAGCTGAATGAGCAAACAGCTCCCCCGCACACACACACACACACACACACACACACATAGAGAAAAGAGAGAGGATTAGGGTCATGCATATGCCAAAGGTATGTCACATGACATCTACTTCAATCTTAAATCTCTCAAAAACCCACAGGTAGCAGAAGTCTGAGTTTGTCTCAGCTGGAGAAGCAAGACTGATCTGAACAAGCATGACCGAAGTGGTTCGATTTCATTCGATTTCACATGAATGAAGTTGTACCACATGATGACTCCATCCCTACAACCAGTTTCACACTGCCTGATTTCAGCATCACACTGTACGACATAATCCCAATGAAATCTTGGCCAAATTCTACAACAGACGGTATGATAGTGTGTGTTTTCCATGTCATATCATACTATAAAGATCCTCTGACGATAGATCTGTGATTAAAGAAAAAGACTACGTTCTTCTCACATCATCACTCAGTGTGATCCGGAAAATTCTTGTGTAGAAAACAGACTCAAATGTTCTTCCAAGTGGGCTTGAGTTTTCTGTGCATTAGCGTGTTTCATTTATGGCCATGGCTACGTATTTTTAGCTGTCCCGTGAGTTTGCCGTCCTCCTATTGGTGGATTTTAGAAGAGTCGTAGCAACACTCACACGCTGAGATTTTAATAAAAAAAAAAAAGTCTGACACTGCCAGAACTTTGTCGATGACTGTTTTTGCACATCACATTATGCATTCTAACAATTCACAATTCTCAATTCTCAAAGAATTCTTTTACAATGTGCGATTTTTTTTAGCATACAATGTAAAGCCGGATTTATGCTAGCTTTAACCTTTGTAACTTTACAATTTTTCCAATTTTTGTCCATTCTGTAAGTGCAAACATTTAATCCAGATTTTGGCTTCATTAACCAACAATAATGTACAACACACAAGTGTGTGAGAACAAACTCCTATTGATTTTATTTTGTATAATTATTCATTCCTTTCTTATTTATTTCAGTTATTCACTGATACAGTGTTTTTCACCTTATATGAATTACAAATGCATGTTCTATTCCTTTTATGAAGTGTTTATATGATCACCCTTTTATTAACTTCCTTCCTTTTTTATTTTGGTTGCAAATTATTTATAAACATTTTTATGAACGGTTTTCTAATGTTAGAAAGGCATACTGAGAAGTATAAAGTTCTTATGGGCCATATGTCAAAAATGTTTTATGATGCACAATATAGTAAAACTGTATTAGAGCCAAAATGTAATAAACTATAAAGCATTTCATTTTTTTAAAACAAACAAACGTAAACACGTAATGCAGTGTTGTAGGAGGACCAATAGTACCACTGATACTCACAGAAAAGTGTATTTTCACATTATTACAGTAACACTATCATATTGTCTTATTGCTAAATCTATTATTAGTATTATCTGGTGAATTTGTGCATGTTTATTTTTTTGTAAATTGTTATCTGCTGTTAGCTAGCTTCATATCTCCAATGATCTTCAAGATCCAAGATTGAATGTTTTGCAATATCACTTGTTTTTTTTTCACTGTTGCACAACTGTTGTAGCTCATGTTGTAGCTTTTGCACAGTTTTTTTTTTTCATGGTCTTTTATTGCCTCAAATCACCCGACTGCCTGAACTGTCAGACTTTTCATTTCAGGAGGATGTTTTTCATACCTTGCTGTCACCAGGGCACTGGATCCACCTTAGAACCTCCAGTGAGTTCATGACAATAAATAGCAAAACAGCTTATTCATGCACTGCTGGTAAACACACACACACACACACACTGATCTGTCTTCCACTCCATTTCCTCACCTTCGACAATCACTTGTTTGTTTCCATTTGCAAACAAACAAGCGCGCGAGCAAAATAGCGGCCACTGACACCAATAACTTAACACTCTCGCGCGCTCTCTCCCTCTCCCTCTCTCTCTCTCCCTTTCTCTTCTATCCATCTCTCTCTTCATCTCTACATCCCCAACACCCCCCCGCCACCCCACCCCACCCCTTTAGCTCTAACCCCCGCCGGTCTCGCGCTCTTGGTGTGATTTCACTCCTCCGCACGCGGCGTTATAAATTCAGCTCGTGCGCGCGAGCCTGATTGAAGTGACGGCCCTGATTTCGCTGCCTTTCCACATGGAGGGTGCTATAGCAAATGGCCCAATGGCTGTGTTTGGATAACACTGACCTTCTCCCGCCGCCGCTCGGCCCTAAGTGAGCGCGGCTTTATGGCACTCCTAAGTGGAAGGGCAAAAAAAAAGCAAATTGATCAATTCAGACGCTGCGAGAGAGAGAAAAGAAGACAGATGGTGGCGGCTCGAATTGTAATTTCTCTCTCTCTCTCTCTCTCTCTCGTTTTTTGGACAAAAGTGACAGCCATCAGATTGAATTGCAGGAGAACGGATGAAGAAGTGCATGCACGCGGATGGAGCCCCATTTGCATCCCAGAATGCACCGCGGTTACCCGGGCGACGGTGAGCATGAGCAGGGCAGGAAGCACTTTCTGTGCGCGAGCCTCCTCCTTAGAAATGCATATTGCACTAACACTGATTCATAATTACAATTAATGAAGCGCGTGTTTGCCTAAGCTCGTGCAGCCAAGTGTGTCAGTAGGGGTTTAAATTTTGACCCAAGTGTGTGAGACAGTGAAGGGTTCACATGGTGAAGGATGGAGATGCTTGATAGCTATCACTCACTGCATCAGCAACAGGTCATTGGCTTGCAGGGTAGGACACTTTCCTCCCAGAATGTAAGACTAATTCTGTACAGTTTTGTACATATTGTGGCTTGTGTTTGGTCTGATTCCAAACATGAGCCACTTTTAGTGGCTAAACCTAACCATATTTGACCCAAACTATTATCTAACTAGGCTATCTAGATCATCACTTGACTAGTTAATGATACAAATCCAGAAATAACGACTTTCTACAACATTAGCTAGCTAGCATTTTATGGATTAAAATGGAGGTATCAAGATGGCGGCGCGTGAGTGAAGCAGCTACTCAGGGTCTATCCTACACCAAGGCCTTGGAGAACATTATTTCATACCACTGTTACTTGTCTATGGCTAGACTGACAGGAAAGCTCTCTAATCTACTCTAAAAATGTACAGCTACTCAAGACTAACTTTCTTTTTTTTTTCCTCCTCAGGACCATTTATGGCCAAAAAGCCCCAAATCATGATAATGTTCAATAATCAATTTTACAATCTGGAAATTGCCATATTATGAAGATCTCACAAGTGGAAGTTGGACCAATTTAGTCTATAAAAAGGTGGTGTGAATGATCTATTTCAGGTCAGTTCTAACAGCTGGAAAGAAGAAAAAAAACATTGCAACCTGTCAGGTATATCTCTAATGGTTTCCATCAGACTGATATAGGTTTCCAGTAGGGTCTTCTTTCAGTGTGTACGATTAGCATCAGAATAAAATAGACACACCATCAGGAACCATTAGAATCACCACATTCCATTAAACTACCATTACACACCATCAAAACCCATTAAAGCCTATAAATAACCAAATGACGAATGGTTTCTAATGCTGGTTGTATTAGTCCTGGTGATAGATAGATAGATAGATAGATAGATAGAGGTGTGAAGTATTTAGTCTCAGTGTTTTGGTGTGTTTGTCACTAAAGCTCTGTCTCTGTGGAACATTGTTTAAGGTTGTTAAAAAGTTATGAGCAGAATGATAACTAGAAGTGTTGAGCTGTAAAACATCCCTCCATCATGTGACGTGATTAAAAATGTACTTACAGAGGAGGAGGAGGAAGAGGAGGAAGAGGAAGGTGGGACGGACCCAAAAAAGAGCTGGTTGTAGCTCTCCTCCTCCTGATGGTGTTGTTTTTTAATTAACACAGCAGAGAGGGAGAGACATAAACACACACCGGGGTTAACGACGTGCTGGAGTCAGCTGAAACACACACACACACACACACACACACACGCCTCAGCGTGATTCAAGCGTCTTTTTTTTTTTAAATCGGAGATTCGGCGATTTTTTTTTTTTTGCTTTATTTATACCATGAAATTCTTGTTTTGTTTTGCATCAAGGTGTAAAAATTATTGACCATGAATTAATAAATCAAAGGTTACACAAAATCAAATGTTTCTTTCTTTCCTTTCACATATGATTTCTTTTTTTCCTTTTATTTTATAAACTAAAAATTTCGGCAAAATACCACAGGAAGCAAAAACAAACAAACAAACAAACAGAAAATCTGATAGTTAGATAGGAAGATTAGTTGTATTAATCGTATTTTACAGGCCCGGGGAATTTCACTGTTTACATTTGACTAAAATTACACTGTTCTGTTAAAGATCACGGTATTAAATGAATATTTAATATTAGCGCAAATATTTTGCAGACCTAATTATGAAGTTTACGCTTTACCCAACCCTATTTATTTATTTATTTATTTATTTATTTATGGATATTACAGGTGAGATGATAAAAAAAGAGTACAAAATAAGCTTAGGAAAAAAAGGGGAGAGAAAAGTGGAGTAGAAAAAGTATTATTATTATTATTATTATTATTATTATTATTATTATTATTATTAGATGTGAAGTTGGGGTTAATCGGTTCAGTTGCTCAGTTGCATTGCGTTATTGAGTCGCTAGGAGGGAGTATTGAATATAACTCCTTGGGTTTCTTGTTTCTCTCTCTCTCTCTCTCTCTCACACACACACACACACTGTCTGTGTGTCAAAAAAGGTATATAGTATTCCTTAACCTGACAAAACTGATCACATGATCAGACGGTCACCGTGAAACCCTTTTTTTTCAGTCATTTTTCAGATACGTTCTTTACCAACAATCTTTGGTGCAGCTATAAACTAACAGGCTTCTTAACACTAATTTTGCTAGTACCATATTAGCAGCCTATTATTAGCACTGTGCATGCTAATTTTATTTTTCTAATCCAATTCTAGTAGATAAAAGATTCATAGTAACCTGGGGTCAGCTTTTAATACAGTAAAAATCAGTTCGTGTCACGTCAGAATCGCGTTATTTACAAGTTCCCGGATTTGTGAACAAACAAACAAACAAACAAACAAACAAACAAACAAACAATACTACATGAACACACAATAAACAAACAAACAAACAAACAGACAGACAGACAGACAAACAAACAATAAATACATACTAAATAAATAAACAAACAATAAACAAACAAATAAATATGTTATCGTTTTTGTCGAGTTTATGTGACGTTATAAACAAACACGACGGGGGAAATACTGGCTTTTGTAGCCTTTACATTTAAAGGCAATTAAGAAATTAATGTAATTTTAGGATTTAATTTGATTTAACCCAATCAAATAATTATTTTCATTTTAATCATGACCTTATACTCATGTTTAGCCTGCTGAATATTTTTACAAGCCAGTGAGAGGAGTTAGGCCTACAGTCAGTCATTTCTGGCGTAAAAAAAAAAAAAAAAAAAAAGACTAATAAATCCGAGGTCCTGCTGTTTATTAGTTTCTCTGGATTCTGTTTGCTGTACCAAAGTCAACAGCCATTTTTCTCAGAGTTCACATTTATTAATTAATTAATTAATTAATTTATAACCTTTAAAACACAACACCAAATTGCGTACAGTCGAAAGTAAAATAGATTCCTGGAAAATGTTTTAGGGCTTCTTTGGGTTGTCGCAATGACTGAACCGTGAATTTGCTGAGCATCTTCCTGAAATGTGAATTGTTCCTACTACAGCCACATACATGACAAATCACATGCATTTCACATGTAATCATCACCACTGGAAGAACATGGGAAGGTGAATTTCAACATGAAATCACGCAGTCACATGTGAAAAAGAATAAATGATGCACTGCAGAAAATCATGTGGAAGTAAACTAATCATGTGTGTGTTTGTGTTGGAGGGACAGGAAATGACGTGAAATAAAAACATGCATGTAGGAAGAAAGGTGTGGAACATAGCATGTGAGCTTCATGTCATTCTTCTGTCAGTGGTGTTAGCTGATGGCTTGACTGAGATGTGTGTGTGGAGCTCAAAAGCCCCCAGACTGAAGCTCGGGATTGGGAAACAGTGCATTAGGCGTTAATAGGTTTGGAATGAGCTAAACGATTTGTTGACTGGGATAATAAAAGTGTTGTGTGTATCTTGGCATGCTGAGAGGGAGAAGGGGATTACAAGTTGTCCTACAAAGGAATGCAAATTGAAAGCCAAAGCTGTCGAAGGGTTGCGCAGCATTTCTTCACATCCCTGCTTCTTGCTTTTGCTTTAAATTTCCATTAATCCTAATAAGCGTGGAGGGTCTCCGAGTGCTCACTATATTCATTGGGAAATCAATGGATTAGCCGCAGCAAGCCGTGCGCATTTGCATTTTATTGAAATCCTATCTGCGCTGAGAGGTGACCGCAAGGGCAACGTCCTTCACAGCCTTACAGCTTCTCTACAGGGAGCAAAAGGAAAGTCCTGCATCACTTGACCTACACCCTTCTTCCCTCGTTCCCTAGATCCCTACATCCCTACATCCCTAAACCCCTCTCCACAAGCTCATACTCAGTGTCACAAAATGTATTTTTGTCCATTATTCTATTTCTGTGACATGTGTCATGCCTTGGTTAAGGAGAAGAAATAATAGTTAATAGGCAGAATGAATGAATGAATAAATAATGGTGTTTTGTTTGTCTGTTTGTTTGTTTGTTTGTTTGTTTGTTTGGAGTTTATGGCTGCTGCCCATTAACTATTATTTGTTTTTATTTGTAATATTTTGTAACCTTTGTTAGCTTTAAGTGAAGTTAAAGTTCCACTAGAGGCCCTCAGGAGTTCTTACTGCAAACCCACATGTGATTATCAAGGTTCAAGGTTCAAGGTTCTTTATTTGTCACATACATATTACATACATGTCATGTAACGTAGTGAAATGCTTTTCCTTAGTGCCTCGTCCTACAGTGCAACAATGATACATAATAAAAACAGAATATAATATAATAAAATAAAATCTAGTGGACTATGTGTAAGAAGGTTTAGCAACCTTTAGAGGAATGAAATGTAGAAGATGAATATGTATAGATAGAATATGTTTAAAGAAACAGATATACAGAGCTGTAGTGTGCAAAAAAAATTGTTTATGTGAGTAATAGT